>JABCPU010000355.1:0-70136 GCA_016800925.1 Suillus spraguei | reverse complement strand
AGTCGGCGGTCCTGTCCAAATGTCCATGTCCATATCCAAATTCCAGTACTAGTCCATTGAGTGCCTGTGTGATATAGTAAAGGTAAATGAGCCCTCACGTAAGATGAGACTAGAGTGAAAGTACAGCCAAAAATGCAAGTTGCTGCTCATCTTGTCTTCATCGTTGCGCTTCCTTCTTCTATTCCTGCATGATACCACTGCGTGCGTGATGTCCTTGGTTCTGTGAAATGTGTGTGGTGTGCTGCCTCTGCAGTAGAAGGAAATATGTACGGTAATGATCAGTGCTCGGTATTAGTCCATTCTTTGCAGTCCGTTGCGGTATTATCTTTGATATAAGAGTCTGTGCGCTGTTAGCGCGTAGTATAGGTAAGTGAGATCTAGAGAGCGGAAACTTAGATAAGAAAAACTGAGACACTGGCTGAAACCTGGGGTAAAACTGAGACTATCATACTGAGCGGTATGTGTTTTTGTATTTTTGTGTTTTTCTGGGAGTGCATGGTATTAGAGAGCGGCGGTATGATAACGAGTGTCGGTAGTAGTGGTATGGGATAGGTGGGGTTAAGTGTCAGTGCTGAAGCCAATGTCTTCATCTGCTGGCTCTTCATTGTCTTCTCCTGCCAATGAGTCCAATGCTTCTTCGTCTAGACCGGTGACGCTAGTAACTGAAAGTTTAGTATTGGTATGCGGGTGATAAGGGATCAAGCAGAACGCTGCATAACACAGTTTGGATATGCTGCCATCTAGCTCGGCTAGCCAGTATGAGCCATTGCTGGTATGATGCACTACTACCATTGGACCGAGGTACCGTGGCTTCATCTTTCGACTCAGCTCGTACTCGATCTTGGAATTATGCACGAAGATTAACGTGCCTGGAGCAAAGTTATAGTCTTTGATAGTAGCACCGTACCGGCGCTCAAATTGCCATACCAAATTGAGCCTAGCCTTGGTGACTTTGTCTCTGATGCTGTGGATATCTTCTTGCCGCTTCTGTAACTGCTGCGCGCGGTAAGCGATGAGATCAGTGGTGGAGAACATCTCTTGACCAGGTAGGTCTACTAGAAAGGTACTTTCAGTGAGATCAAATGGAAAGATTGGCTCGATGCTGTGAACCATAAAATATGGCGATAGCCCAGTGTCATGATGAATGGTAACACGCTCGGCCCAGAACACAGTATGAATGGTCTGGTACCAGCGGGACTCGTCCCCATCGCAACTTTTCATGATGGCCTCCTGGACATCGTAATGACGCCGCTCAACAATGCCATTGGCTTGCGAGTTGTAAGGAGAGATGCGGATTGGGTGAATCCTGTAGTGGTTAGCTAACTCTTCTACTGCTGCAATAAAAGCTGGCCCATTGTCAGTAATGATCTCAGTGATAGGTCCCCATCGACACAGAAGCTCCTCGAAGATGAAGGTGCTAAGGGTACTGGTGTTTTCCTTATGTAGCATACACCATTCTGGGTAGCCGGTAAGAGCACAGCACGCTTGAACTAAGCAATCGAATCCGCCGGCTTTCAGCATCATTATAGTGTCAAGGTGTGTGCACCTAAAGATACCGCTGGGTACAGGGACAGTTGGCGGTATGTGCAAGTGGTGAGTCTACCTGATCTGGCACTCATGACAAGTCCTGTTGTACAATTTGATATCGTCAATAATATATGGCCACCAAAAACGCAAAAGAAGTCTAGTGTGAGTCGCAAATACTCCCTTATGACCTAAGTCATCATGTGCTTCCTTCAGAATATGCAAGTGCTTAGCCGCTGGTACAACTAGCTGATGTTTGCCAAGCAATTGCCACTGGAAGAGGCTATCCCCCAACACGAAGTACCAAACAAGTGTTCCAATGAAGGACATAAATTCCTTGTCAGTCAAGCTTGCTGGCCGCTTGCAGTCAGTCAGTAATCGCTGAATTACCAGCATATGTTCATCTTGGGCTTGAGCGGCCTCAGAACGTGGGATTACAATGCCATCACTATCATGGTTATGGTACCTAAACATGCGAGTAGCGTGGGTGGTCGAGTTAGTGAGCGTGGCACAGGTGATGAATGAGGGTGCCGCAGGATGTTTCCACAAGGACCTGCGACTATGCAAGCCCTGTCATTTAAGATCTCCATACTGAAGGAGTACGAGTGGTCTAACCAATCCTCATGATCATCCTCCTCAGCGGGATCTTTGTCTGCAGCAGGTCTCCTTGAGAGACCGTCAGTGCCGCTATGCTTGGTTGTGGGTACGTGTATGAGATTGAACTGAAACAAAAGTATACCTGCGATCCAGCGATTGATCGTAGTGTTTGGCTGGAGATCTGGGTTATTGATCATCCCCTTGATATACTTCGCATCCACCTCAACGTAAGGTTGACGATGCCAAAGATATACACCTGCATAGCGCGTAATGCTCTGAACAACCCGTATAGCTCGAGCTTCACTTGCGAGTAGCGGCTCTCGACTTCGGTAAGCGTTAGCGAACCAAAGCAGCTAGGGTAGCACTTCATGTCCTCGCCGATTTGCAAGAGTATAAAACCTACGGCAATAGAAAAAGTGTCAACAGCTAGAATGACTTCTCGCCCAGAAACATAATCGAGTGGTTTTAGCGCCGGCGACTGCATAATAGCGTCTTTGAGTGTCTGCATAGCTACCTTCTGTTTGTGACCCCACTCAAATATGTCGTTCTTGCGTGTTAGCGCTACTAGCAGTCTCGCTATCTTGGTGAAGTCCTTGATGAAAATATGCAAGACACCACAGGTACCTAGGAAGCCCTGCACATGCATAACGGTGCTACACTCAGGCCAATTGCAGATCTTTTGTACCTTCCCGGACTCTGGTACACGCCCTTTGAAGGTACACATGTGCCCTACGATATTGGCGGTAGGTGCGGCTAAAACAAACTTTTTGGCGGAAACAGTTAGCCCAACCATATGCAAGCGGTGCAAGATGCAGTTAACCACAATTAAATGTTCCCAGATGAAGCAGCAAATGCCAGCATTCTCCAGTATGGTCTCATATGAGCTGTCAGCTCTCTGATACTGCGTCTTTACCAACTTCACAGCAATGTCATCAATGAACAGGAACATATACATCGGGATCTCGTCTTGTAGGACAAAGCAAATATCCCCTTGAAAGAGCTGTACGCCATTAGCATGGCCCATCGGAAGCGTGGTTAGGCGGTAAGGCCCCAACGGTGTACCAAAGGTGGTCATATCGCGTGAGTCAACATGTAGCAACCACTGATCATATCCTGAAAATAAGTCCATCATGCCATACACAGCGTAGCCAGCAAATGATTCAGCGAGATGTTCAATGAATGGGGGAATGGAAGCATCTTTGATAGTTACCCTGTTCAGTGGTTGGAGATTGTGAACTATATGCAGTGATGTACCGTCTTCCTTGACAACGCAGAACCATCGCGAGCAGTAAGATGCTGTTGACGGTTCGTACATGCCAGATGCAATCTTTTCCTTGATAATGCTCACAACTTTCTCCAGCATGGCAGGAGGGATTGGGATGTTGCACTCCGCCCACGGTGTGTGCGGTACTGTCGGTATCTTGTACGGTGGAAAGTACTTCTTGTTGAGACAGCCACGTTCTGATGCATCCCAAGCGAAGGTGGTCTCGTGTTCACGAACAAGCCAATGTACAAGCTTGTCCTCCTCTGGCCATAGCCACTTTGCGGGATCCAGATCGAGCTTGTCAGCTCTCTCTTGGGTAAACCGCTTGCCAGGTACAAAGTCTGGTGGGTGTGGCGGTAACTCAGGTAAACCGGCCAAAGGGTCTGGCGGTAATTCCCATTGCATGTGGTACTCTGGCAGCATGGTAGTCGGGACAGTGTTAACTTTCTTGCCTACAGGTTTGTAGACGTAGGAATGTGTGGTCTTGTTGTAGGTATAAACACTGTGGAAGGCTTCAGTAGACTCGGCGTTAATGGTGGAATGCATAGAGGTTAGGTAATGATAATGAGCGGATAACTGAGGGCAGTTAAAGGGGGATGACGATGTGTCAGCGGTAGTGCTCCGTAAGAGTGGTGGTTGTGCAGTGGGCGCCGGTATGTGGTCAGTGGAACTTGGTACAGTAGTGGTAACTTTAGCGGTAACTGGTTCTTGAGAAATAAAAGAAGAAGAATGAAACATTTGGGAGTCTCCCCGCGCCATGTGTGGCTCATCAATCTTTAAAAATCCTGCTTGGTAGACGTTGCCACGCACTTAGCGCAACCCTGACATTTCTTTACCCATGGCTGCATGGGTATGCATATGACCTTGCCGTTATTAGGGTCAGTGAGCGTAAGGTCCTGCTTGCCGCTTGGCATGTCCTCAGTGTTACATGCCATCATCATGTAGAACAGTCTTCCTAGCAAGAGATCAAAGTTAGCGGTCTTGACAACTTGTACCTGGAACAGCATTTCGCCGGTTCTGAAGTCTAGCAGTAGGTTCTTGATGATCCCCAGAATCTCATTGGTAGACGTGTTAGCTGACTCCATGTTGATCTTGTGGTCTGGTCTCAGCGGTGTGGAACCAAGCACACGCCAAACTCTCACTGGCATGACAAGAGATTCAGTGCCCTGGTCCAACGTATATGTCAAGACCTGTCCCTTGGTAATGGCCATGATAGCCCACAGTGGCACAAAATGCTCTGTGACCACTTGTCCATCAGCACCTCATGAGTGGTAACGCTCCCAATACTTCATCTGTTCTCTAGCACTAGGCATGATGCTTAACTCATTGACTAGCACAGCGTTAACACTAACTCGCTTATTGGTAGTAGCTTCCTTGAGGTTCTTGCGGATCTCCGGCGCTACCGCGATGAGTTCATGTACTGGTATGGTAATGTCAGAGTCCAGAATACGGTCGACAATGCATCTATCAGTGTCCTTGTTTTCTAGTGGATGCTGGTACCTGTATTGTGGCGCAGGTTGGTTGGTGGCATCAGTAGATGAAGAAGTCGCAGGTGCTGGAGGTGCAGTACTCTTGGCAGTATCAGTAGACAAAGAAGAAGTTGCAGGTGCTGGTGCCGAGTGTGGGGTGCTTTTGGCGGTAGGCACTGCTGGCTTAAGGATCTTAGTACCGGGGTTCGGCGCTGCACTTGCTTTGACTTGGGGTGAAACCACCTCCTTGACCACATCAGCAGCCTTAGAGGATGGTCCCGCTTTAGGTCTCAGCAGCATCTCGCGCACAATCTTTCCCTTGTCCGATTTCCTAGCAGTGTAAGCGTCATACAATTCCTGCGCCAGATGTAAGTCATTGGCACGCTCTACTTCAGCATCTGTCCTGTGAACAGCGTTAGTGTGCAAGAATGCAGAGGGATCAATGTCAAGCATGGCATCACGCCCATGCTCAACCCGGCAGTACAGGTTTCCAAATACCGTAGCGTTAGCTCCCATAGCAGGGTTCTCGCTTGCCAAGTGGTCAAGGCTCCATTGGAAATCGGGACTAAGATGAGGGACCACATTGCCATTAGGCTGAACTATGCGTCCGTTCCTATTGATGATCTTACTGTTGCATATGTACACTTCCTTGATTGTGCAATCCAGCATCTTGTGCGGACCGCTGCAGAAGTGGCACATGATGGGGGCGTACTGCGTGTACTCTCACTTGATCACAATGCCAGGATTGGCTGGTTGAATCTGCGGTTGCGGTGACACCTGTTGAGCGGTAGAAGATTTAGCATATGCCGGCGAGGAAGCCAGCACTGTTACGGCAGTGGAGGTACTTAGCAGAAGAAAGATTGCAGCTTCGTATACCTTTTTGATGTCGTAAGGATCCTCTGGGTGATGCGCGGTAAGCGTAATCTTGAGCTGCCGCATAATAGCGGTCTTGGTGGTAGCATGGAATCCGTCAAGGAACAGACGGTACTGCTCAAGTTTGGCAAGCTTCTTCTTAGCGATCAAATGCTGAGAGATCTTGAGGAACTTCCTATAGTATGGCCTGAGATCCTCTTGTGAGGTCATTGGCATACGGGCTTGTTCTGCACAAAGGTTCTCGAGATCAGTATGAGTGAGGCAGCGGTCGCCTTCACATCCAGGATACAAAAGTTTTACCGCTGCGGTAAACTTAGCCCAATCTGGCAGACTGGCTTCGTTGAGTATCTCCCACATCTCAGAGTCATCAATAGGCACATATCTCAGTGCTGCCTTAAAAAGGTGCTCGCTGGTTAAGTTGGCATGAGCGCCTAAGAGTTCTATGTCCTCAAAAAATGGCAAAAGGCGTGCTGGGGTGCTGTCAAATTTAGGCGCAGCATCTGTGCCCATTAGCGGCATATGGAATGGAGTTGTCATGATTGGCGGTCGGGATCTAGCTTGCGGTTGCGGTAGGACTAATGATTGCGGTGTAAGCGTCAGCGGAATGGTAGCATGAGTGTGGATAATGGTGCAATGGTGAATAGTGGGTGGCATTGGCAGTACTGTAGCAATGCGCTGTCGAGGTGAAGGAGGAGCAAGAGTTTCCTCATTTGGTGAAGGGTAGAGTTCGTGGACTGATGTCAAGGTGATCCCTTGGGAGGTGAGTCAATAGTAACGAATGGTATCTGTGATTCTTCTGGTTTGAAAGCTCCCGGTAGTTGTTTGCCTTTCGGTGTTTCCCCTTGCTCGCTAGACGATTCGTCAGCGATAAGTTCTCGGAGGATGGTGGCTTCGTCTGTGCTAGATCGGCGGCTAGATGCTAAGATTTCCATGTTGTTGTTAATCTTTGGCATGAAGAAATCTTCTTTGGCTAGGCGAATAGACCTGAGACTGCGAGTCTCATTGTCTTGAAGTGTGCGGGTAGTGCATTCCAGATTTAGTGCTTCTATGGTCCCCTTGCGGTGGGATCCAATTGAAACAAAGAAACTAGCGCTGGCCTAAGTATAAGTGCAGCGATAATCCTACTGAAGGTGCGAGTGAGATGTTCATCCCAAGAGGACTGCAAATAGAAGCAGTTCCTTCTAAGTTAGTGCGAAGGACACAACAAAGTACTAATAAGGCAATGGGAATTCCGACTTCTGAGGTTAGCGGCGGTAGTGGTATATCGGCGGTACTAGCACGATGCCAGTGGTACATGCGCAGTAAGGATAGCTGCAACAATTAGCTAGCGAGGGCAAGAACAAAGTTACTTGAGCGAGACAAATATGATATTACTACCAGTGGTGCGGTAGTGGTAGCGGCAACTCTGTATGAGTGGGGACATTGGTGAGAGAGTAGCAACCCAGCGAGATCACTGGCCGTGGTCCAGTTACAAGTAGCAAAGTCGAAAGTCGCGTGGTACTTCGAGCAGTAAAGCCACCAGTGGTTAAATCAATGAGTGAAGTTCGAACGGAGAAAAGTTCAAAGGCAAATAGATTGCGACTAGCAAGTATTTCAGATACTAAGTCCTAGTGAAGGGATGTAATGGGAAGTAAAAGTAACGGTATGTATGTTGAGTCCTTTTTAACATAGGTGAGAAGGAACATAAACAGGGTATTTAATAATGAGGTGCACAGCGTGCAGCGGCCCCTTGAGATGTAAGGTAAATCCTGCTGTAGGTTTAGTAATGGCGGAAGCGAAGTAACTATGCACCAATGGATTCTAGATGGAATTGGATGGGACATGAGGGCATCGACGCGAGGATCCGGTAAGGGTTCACAGGGGAAGAACGGTTCTGCCTTAGCGGAGTGAAAAGGCTATTTCCTTGCTATAAGGGTAATTCTTCGGTTGCTGCCGCAGACAGTAATGAGACGCTTGTCGAAAACGGGGTTTTGACGGTCAGCGTGACTTTTCTCGCTACAGTGCCCTTCCCCTTTGTAGAAGTGGGAGGGCAAACAAGAGTTCTCATGCTGTCATCACCATTGGCCTTTTGTTTACCAGCAGCCGAAGATGTACCTGGCATAGAGGGAGTAAAGGGCAGTTGTAGTGCTGCATTAAAGGGGGGCAGGGGTGGTGGCATGAGCACATCCACCACATCCAGGTTATTGAAACCACTCTCCATCTCATCTAGCACTGCTTCACTATGCTGGATCTCAACCTCTTCAAAGCTCATGCCTGCAGTGGCTGTACTGATGGGGGGGTGCAGGGGGTGATAGACGTTTGTGCCCTTTTCCTTTGATGGTAAGATGTTCTTAAGTCTTTCATATGGCAGCCATCCCTTGGTCTTATATGGCTTAGCAGAGGGAGTAGCCTAGGTACTAGTGTTAGTAGTCACACTGTTGCAAAGATTGCACTGTACTCACTTTAACGATATCGGCCCAGACCATCTCTGATTCAGTTGTAATGTCAGCACCACAATATTGGTCCCATGCTACGCCTGAATGATTTGCTACTCTGTCAACAATGTCAAATGTAACACGGAGCTAGAGGTGCATCAGTATCGCAAGCAGATGGGATGTGATGGCAATAACTTACCCAACTCCATTTGGATGAACATGCCTCTCCTGTCTTCACTGCACCTTGTGTTGTGGACTCAGCTAGGTATGTGGCAGCTTCAGTCCAGAACATCTTGTCAAAATTGATACCATCGCCAGCCCTTGACCTATTGGCCTCGATGAAATCGATAAGCCTATTGTCATCATCCGGCATCCAGAAGCATCTGTCTTTGGGTTCAGGCTCCTGACCTCCTGCAGCCTGAGTTTTCTTTCGGGGTGGCATGGTGGATCTAATATAGGGGTAAGTGGAACAGATGTGGTGAGCAGAACATCGAGTGATGGGAGGCATAGGTAGTGATATCAGTTACTGATGTCACACATCACATATCACTGCCAGATCTGATGATTACAAAGCACACGTGCATCTGAAATATGAAGTTGGAATTTACCAAAATTTGGTGTCTGAACAGACTCATACTGATTATGGGAACTCAGGTAAGCCAGCATGCTTACAGTTTTTCGACTCTCTCATCTCACAGGCTAAAGTGGACATCCTTGTCTGCTCACAGCAGCAGATGCTTCAGTAAGTAAATCAAGCCTGCAGTACAGAGGTGGTAATTTTTCTAACTCCCTTAGAGCTAGTACGGTAACTGAAATTGACTGAAGTTCAGAAATTGAAGCTCGGTACAAGCCGATAAGAGCTAATGGAGTTTTAATGTGCAAGTCGGGCACACCAATGCCAATGACTGTTATCTGAGTGCATCTTGCAAGATAGTTCCATTACCACTTGATCCTCTGTTCAATAGATCATTGTTGTCTGACCCATTGTTCAATTGCTTCATTCTACCATTGGATCAGGCAACATCTGCTGCATCAGTGGTCCATGAACGACTCATTCAATATGTGGTCCTCATGATCAGTATCATCATTGCTACAACTCAATCATTTATACAAACTGCATTACCAAAAGTGCCTGAACCATATCATACATCGGCGCTCAAGGGTGAAGAATGGCTCATGGAGTTGATTATTGGCCACCCTCAGCACATTCACTGTGAACTTGGTGTGCATGCACATGTCTTCAATAAGCTCATCGAGGGGCTTCATGGCCTTGGTTATAGTAGCTCCCACTACGTCTCACTGGAAGAGCAGTTGGCTATCTTTCTATATACTTGTTTCACTGGTTTGACCATCAGACATATTGGAGAGTGGTTCCAGAGATCCAGTGATACAATCTCAAAGTAAGTCATTGATCTATCTATCAAATAAATCAACCTGATCTATTTCTATCAGGTATTTTTGCAAGATCTTGTTCATTTTAGCATCCCCCCATTCTATACAATGTACATTCACTTTCTGGATGGCACTATCATTCCCAACAAGATTCGCAACAACCCAAAATTCTGGCCCTATTTCAAAGGTGCTATTGGCGCCATTGATGGCAGCCATATTCATGCATCCCCTCCATCATGTGATTGTACATTCTACCATAATCACAAGGGCTTCATATCTCAAAATTGTCTGTTTGCCTGCGACTGGGACCTCAAATTTATCTATATGGAGACTGGCTGGGAGGGTTCAGTGACAGATGCATGTCTATGGGAGGAGGCTCATTAAGATGACTTAGATATTCCCCATCAAAAATACCCTCTCAGTGATGTGGGATTCCTGTCCTGCAAAGAGCTCCTTGTCCCTTACCATGGCATCCAATACCACCTTGCAGAATGGGGCCATGCCAGCACTAGGTACATTTTTTTAATTTTGTTTATAATATATTCAATTTTGATCTCTCAATAGACCTGCTAACAAGCAGGAGTTGTATAACCTTCGTCATGCTTCTGCGTGAAACATTATCGAAAGAATCTTTGGTGTCTTGAAACGGCGCTTTTGGATCCTGCTCTTATCACCCAAGTACAAGATGGATGTTCAGGCCCACATCTCCGCTGCACTATGTGCACTTCATAACTTCATTCGCACTCATGACAACCAGGAAGGGCTTCTACCTGAGAGATGTCTCATCTTTGACAATGATAACCTGCAGTATCAAGGGCTGCCTGCTGATGCAGTAGGGCAGCCTGAGGCTGTCAATGATGCAAACGTACTATGAGACTGTATTGCACAAAAGATGTGGGATGATTACCAGTTGATTTTAGCTGAACGAGGTGCATTGGACAACTCTTTAACAGACATTGATGAAGATAGCGATGGCAACGACGATGAATTGTATCATTGTACACAGTAGTACTACAAATGATAAATGCATGTATTGTACATGATATAATGGACTTGAAGGTACTTGAACTACGTGGTGGCATACTGCTGGATGATGGAGACAACAAAAGCACAGTGCAAAGTGTGATCTGCAGTTTCAATGTAAGAACTGGTCACTGCAGAGCTTCTCACAAAGATATTCATCAGCACAACCTTGTCCTCCAGTAACAGGTCACTATCTTGTTCCTGCATGAGACGAATGGCGAGTTTTTGTTGATCAGTGACATGGCTCTCATCAGTGGTGACCATTTATGTCACCAATGTATCAGTGAGGCGGTTGAGGGCATCTTGCATCCCTATCATTGCGACTGCATTCGTAGGCTTGTTAACTTTTGATCCATCACCGCTATCCTCAGGTTGAGATTTGATGTTTGTAATGGCAGCATCAGCAATGATGGCAGCATGTTTGGTGACCTTGGTCTTCTTTGACTTTGAACCTTTTTGTGAGATTGACATGAATGTTGTCAAAGGAGGTGGTGCAAGAGATTGTGTGTCCATGCCAGTTGTAGTATCTGCGCTGTTTGTATTAGTCCTATCTGCACCATCCATGCCAGTCATATCAGAATGTGTCCATTTTCCAATGCTCAATGTCTTAGAAAAAGGGAGGGCAGAAAGAGCAGCAGCAGCAAGTTCAGAACTGCCAGTGATAGGGATAGGATCATTGTGTGGCACATGGCCCCAACTGAGCTCTTCTTCGGCCTCGACCTCACCCATCTGAACATCTGTTGTTGGTCCAGCAATGACATCGGCACCCATAGGAGCTGCAGATGCCTGGTCAGATAAATTATCAACAACAGCAGCTGCAGCCCTAGATGCACAATAGGAAGCACAACCTCGAGCACTGCTGCCACTTGGCAGGATGTCTTGCATTTGCCCGTAGTTATTCCATCCAGTGTTTTGGTAAGGACACATGTCATGGTTGGCCTGCAGCAATTGAGTATGAGTGAAAGAATAGATAGTGATAGCGACTGACCTTCTTCTCCATGTATGCATCCCACACATTACTTGCAGCGATCCCCTCAATACCAGCTCCAATCTCATTATCCCAGTGAGTGCCAGATGTCTTGAGGCGATAGTTTTCAATGATGTGGTATAGACTTTTTAACTAGAGAGATCAAGATCAGTAGTCATTAGATAGATCACTTGACAAGTGACATACCGATTGCCACTTGTTCCTACAGTGGCTTGCAACCTTCGTTGGGCCAAGGGTCTTGTGCTTTGCAATAGCAGTTGCAGCATTGGTATAAACCTGTGGTCTGAAATTACCACCATCACCTATTTTTGAATGTTGTGAGTGGAGGTAGGTGATGAGAGCATCTGTCTCTGTGTCATTCCAGATTGCCTTTGGAGCCTTCTTGGGCTTTGGTTCTTCAGACATGAGAAGTAGTTAGTAGTGGGCACAAATAATGATGCTGATTATAATTGGTATGATCTTCCTGTGCTGCTCCTGTAGATTGGGGATATGAGGCGCCTGGAATAAGGACATTGCAAGAGGTCAAGATGGTTTGAGCTCCGCCTTGGCTTGACACATCTCAGCTTAGCTACTGCAGCATAATTTCACAAATTTTCGGTTATCGTACTAGCTCTAACCTAGCCGCAATTAACTCAGTGAGGGTTCATGATAAAATAAACTATCCTGGATCAAGTTATAAGCAAGCTATTCTAGCTCGAGGAATATGAATATGTGAACACAGCCGGTACACTTGGACCTTGTGGCTTTGCTGACACGGCTCCTCACAGTAATTAAGATGTGCCCAGCTGTACTATTTGTTGAAGTTTGGCATGATTTTTAGAGCTAGTACGATAACCGAAAATTTGTGAAATTATGCTGCAGTAGCTAAGCTGAGATGTGTCAAGCCAAGGCGGAGCTCAAACCATCTTGACCTCTTGCAATGTCCTTATTCCAGGCGCCTCATATCCCCAATCTACAGGAGCAGCACAGGAAGATCATACCAATTATAATCAGCATCATTATTTGTGCCCACTACTAACTACTTCTCATGTCTGAAGAACCAAAGCCCAAGAAGGCTCCAAAGGCAATCTGGAATGACACAGAGACAGATGCTCTCATCACCTACCTCCACTCACAACATTCAAAAATAGGTGATGGTGGTAATTTCAGACCACAGGTTTATACCAATGCTGCAACTGCTATTGCAAAGCACAAGACCCTTGGCCCAACGAAGGTTGCAAGCCACTGTAGGAACAAGTGGCAATTGGTACATCACTTGGATGTGCATAATATCCTGTATGATACGGGCCAGTGGACCATGGGCCCATGGTAGAAATAAATATCCTCATTTATGATGGATGGGCCGGGAGGAATATTATTCCCGATGATGGCGGGTGGGCCATGCAAGGAATATGTAGAGTAGATGAGTGGGCTGATGTACATGAATATTTGGTAGACGGATGGGCCAAGATAGTTGGATATTATGTAGATGGGTGTATCAAGGTAGATGTGTATCACATAGACAGGTATGTGAAGGGTACTTGTTATTACATACAAGGGTGGGCCCAGATGCATATCAAATTAGACAGGTGGACTGAGAGCATTATATAAAATATTTTATTAGACAGGTAGGCCGAGGGTGTTGTACACTATATTATATTAGACAGGTGGGCCAAGGGTGGTATAAATATAGACAGGTGGGCCTGTGTGTATGATAATTGTAGACATGATGGAGCTGAGGTAGTTGCATATCATCCGAATCAGAGGAGGTAATAAATCACAGTTACTGAGTTCCTGGAGCAGCAGGTGTACAAGACACCCAGTTTCAACCCCCGAAATTCAGATGAAGCATACCAAGTTCCGAGCTCCAAGACCTGGGTCTCAACACATAATTCAGTCAATACTTTCCATGATAATGGCCAACCGAAGTTGAGATTCTTCTGAAGAGAGCAGCATGTGCTCTCTTGACATGGCCATTCATGGCACTTAGGTTGTCTTGTAGAATGTGGAAACTATGAGACACCCAGTTCCAACCCCTGAAATTTGAGTGAAGCATACCAAGTTCCGGGAGCAGCAGGTGCTCTCTTGACATGGCCTTGCATGGCGCTTAGGTTGTCTTGTAGAATGTAAACTGGGGTGCTGTTAAGACTGTACTCAAAGGTAGAGAGATCCGAAGGGCTTTGGCCTCAGTTCGTGCACTGTGCCCTTTCCCAAGTAATGCCCCTTATTTCAGGGAGAAGTTATACGTCCGAAGATCCGGAAGGAGTTGCATGATGGATCCAGACGTCCGAAGGTATCGGATATGATACATCTGAAGGTTATCCGGAACATAGGAATAGAACAAAGATTAAGACTAGCTTTGGAACGAGTTCCTAACTAGAAACTAACAGAGATAGACTATCCGAAGATAGAGTCGGAGATATAGACTATAGGAATCAATCCCAAGTCTTGGAAGATGACTTAGAGCAGAAAGTGACTTGAGTCTGGAGGAAGCAGAATGAGCAGAATCTAAGATGATATTCAAACTAAGGTTCTACGAAGATCTACAAGTGGTTTATATACTGTAAGTATCTAATACGGATAATCAACAAGTCCAGGACCAAGGGCTATGTACAAAGTGTAACAGAAGTCTATTAGTTAATGCACAGCAGATCAGTAAGCATGATTCGTAAATATACACAGCCGGAATACCGGAAACAGGAGGAATGATGAAAGGAGATAGACGCAGATATACACAAGGGAGTTAAGGTGCGAGAAGTGGGCACATTTGGATGGGTGATCCGGACAGGATCTGTGGACCGGACAGAAATGGAATCGATCTGATCTGATCGGATATGGTCGGATCTGGGATTAGAAGTATGGTATATGACAGTATCCTCCCTTTAGGGCCGAACCCCTGAGGCACAGGAAGTGTCGATCCGGATTGGACAAGATTAATGCGGGACAATGGGGAAGTTTGGTGGTTGTAGTGCTGAGTCTGTAATCCGACAGATATATGGACGTCTGACGTCCAAAGTGATTCCTACCCCCACTTCATACCCCTGATAACAAAACTTGCTTTAAAACATGTCTGGAAAGAAATTCGATGCCCCTAAGTCTGCTGCTGACATTGTGGCGGATCTGGAACAGCAACTGGCTGCTGCTAAGGCTGCAGCAGAAGCTGAGGCGGAGCGGAAGCAGAAAGAGGCGGAGGAGTGGAAAAGGCAGGTGGAGTTGAAGCAGATTGAGTTGGCGGAGATCTGGAGGGAAATGGAGGAAAAGAGACGGAGGGCTCTGATTGAGGCTTGGGTGAGTGATGTGGACTCTTCTAGATCCGGATCCTAATGGATTGGCAAGGCCAAGGCTGCTCCTGCATCCGGGGCAAAGGATGGGTACTGCTCCATAGGCAACCAGACAAAGCTCTGAGTCCAGACATACAATGGACAGTATTCCGGCTATGGCATAATCAGAGGCATCGGTTTCCACAACTATAGGAACATCCAGAATCCAGTGGGTGAGTACCAGAGCGGAAGTGAAGGCTTTTTTGAGTGCTCCAAAGGATTTCCGACAGTCTTCGGGGAACTCCTTTGTGTGTAAACCGAGTGAGGGGAACTACGATATCCAAGTAGTTGAAGATAAATCGACGATAGAAATTAGCGAATCCAAGGAAGGATTGAATGTCCTTGATCTTCCGAGGTTCCAGCCAGTCAACAATAGACTGGATCTTCTCTGACGACATTGTCAAGCCATCCGGAGATAGCAGGTAACCAAGATACTCGACAGAGGATGAGTGGAATTCGCATTTCTTGGGTTTGGCATAGAGTTGATTTTTACGGAGGCGACGTAGTACTTCTTGGACGTGTTTCCTATGACTCGCAAGGTCTTTGAAATAGATAAGGATGTCATCCAGATATACGATAACACATATATCCAGCATATCAGCAAACACGCTATTAACAAAGTGTTTGAAAAGCCGCTGGAGCATTTGTAAGGCCTTCTGGCATTACCAGCCATTCATAGGAACCATAGCGTTTCAGAAGGAAGTCTTCCACTCATCCCCTTCCGCTATCCAGACAAGATGGTAAGTGGAACGGAGATCAATTTTGGTATAAACTTTAGCATGGCTCAGAGAGTCTAGGAGGTCAGCAATGAGAGGTAACGGATAACGGTCCTTCTTGGTAATCTGGTTGAGGCCTCGGAAATCCACACAAAGGTGAAGGGAACCATCCTTCTTTTTCACAAACAGGACAGGGGCTCCGTGAGGAAAGGATGAGGATCGGAGGAGTCCGGATGAGATGTTTTCATTGAGGAACTTCTGGAGGGCCTCAAGCTCGACCGGAGAGAGAGAATATATGGTTCTGAGAGGCGGACTAGCTCCTTCCTCTATCTCAATTTTGAGGTCATAGGGTCGGTGAGGAGGTAACTGTCTGGCTTTGCCTTTATCAAAGACATCCGCAAACTTGTGGTATTTGGAAGGGACTCTGGAGAGGTCTGGAGGGTTGGATGATACAGATGTGGATCGGAGATTAACCCCGGAGGGACGGAGATAGATGCTGAACTGAGTGGATCCTTCTAACTTGCAGGCACGGCAAAAGGTCACTGTGTTTATCAGAGATATGTTAGGGACTGAAGTGTCAATGGAGGGTTCGGATTTGGTCAGAGGAGGAGTCTCTACCATGGATGGGATGCTCTGAGGCAACAGAGATTTTGGAGGGGAGGATTCTTCCTTGGATAGAATATCCGGAGGTAACGGAGGTGTCAGATTGGATTTTCCTGCCACGGATGGTGTGTCCGGAGGCAGCGATGATGCGGATGGGGTCAATGGTATTCCCTGTTCAATAGTTCGGAACTCAATGCTGCCCAATACCCATTCAATCAACGGATTGTGTCGGGTGAGCCAGCTATATCCGAGAATGATATAACATGAGGAATCCAAAGGGGTAATGTAGAACATGTTGGAGGTGATTACACCGGAGGAGAATCGGACAGATAAGTTTATGGCCTCAACAATATTGTTATTGAATGTACCATCAAACAAACAGAGCGGAAGCAGAGGAATTTGATAGGTAGGAATTTTATGTTTTAGGACAAAATCAGTGTCTAGAAGCAGTGGGAGGAACCACAGTCTATGAGGGCCGGAAAGTCAGATATGTTGGAGAAGGACGGAAGTGAGACATATGGACATAGAGAGTTCGGATTAGGAAGAGTTACAGTGTTGAGTCATAGCTCCATTGTACGGATTGGGCCAACACGACCCTCATCCCGCATGGAGTCAGGAGGGTCACAGACTAATTTTTTGCCTCGTCCGAGACTTCCGGATCAGTTTCCGGAGTGAGCATGGTAGCACAGCCTTTGGCAGCGTGTGAAGTGGATTTGGTACAGCCTCGGGCAGTGTGACCAGGCCCGCCGCAGAACATACAGAGCCTTTTGTCGATACATCTCTGATGCTCCTGGGGGGTTAGCTTCCCGTCTGCACCAACAATGCTAGGAAGATCCGAAGCCTTTGGGGCAGAGGAGGTTGTAGAGGATGTAGGCTTATTGAATTTGGGTGTATCGGATCCGGACGAGTTGGAGTTCGTCCGGTCAGATGCTGACTGCCTAGGAGGATTGGAAGAGGTGACTTTACTCTCTCGGGTGACTTCGCCCCTCCGCTCCCAGTAGCGGGCATCGATGGTCTGGGCAAGAGTCTTGAACTCTGAAAGGGTAGTGGGTTTACCCATGCGACTAATCTCATCTTTGATTCAGGCCAGAAGTCCATTGTAGAATTGGCATCGTAGAGCTCCATCTCCCCATTCATGTACTTGGGAGGCAAGTCGCTGAAATTTTACAACGTACTTGTTGATGTGTTGTCCATCATGCATATGGAGCTGTTCCAGCTGCATTTCTGCATCTCCGGAGGGATCGTGAGGTCTGAAGTTGGTTTAGAGCTCAAGCATGAACTCAGAGTAGTCATCCATCCAGTCCAGACGGTTGCTATATCCGTCCGAAAGGAGATCTGGTTTGAACCACTCGAGCGCCATACCCTTGAGGTAAGATTGGGTGAAGTTGACCTTAGCGCGTCCGGAACAAAACATGTTAGGTTTGCTCTGGAAGTTGAGCTCACATTGGACGAAGAATGCTTGGAGCTTGCAAGGCTCGGATCTGTCGAAGGTATCCAGTTTGCGGATTTTGACTTTGCTATTGTCCGAGGTGGTGATACAACGGCTACTGTGAGCGAGGTGATTAATGGCTATGGATAGTTGAGCTAAGACCCGGTCCTGAGGGTTCAGATAGTTATGATCTTCTTCATCATCCGGATCCTCAACGTCCGGATCATCACCTTCATCGTCTGGTGGGTTGCCGTGCAACTCATCATCAAAGCAAATGATTGGGTGTGAATTAGTGTCTGGGTCATCCATGTTCTGAGTTGGTGTAACCGGATCCGGTCTGGCTTGACACGCAGAGATGCTTTGACCTATATCGCTCATGCTCACATGGCATTGAGAGAAGCTGGTGAATGTTTGGACGATGGGTGTCAGATCTCATTGGATTGGACCAAGTC
Organism: Suillus spraguei; assembly: GCA_016800925.1. NCBI lineage: Eukaryota > Fungi > Basidiomycota > Agaricomycetes > Boletales > Suillaceae > Suillus > Suillus spraguei. Next base: position 52,093 of record JABCPU010000355.1, on the reverse strand, counting down.
CGGCTCTGTGGAGAGTGTTCTGAGTTTTACAGGGAGGCATGATGTCTCAAAGGTAGAGAAATCTGAAGGGCTTTGGCCTCAGTTCATGCACTGTGCCCCTTTCCCAAGTAATGCCCCTTATTTCAGGGAGAAGTTATACGTCCGAAGATCCGGAAGGAGTTGCATGATTGATCCAGACGTCCGAAGGTATCAGATATGATATGTCCAAAGGTTATCCAGAATGTAGGAATAGAACGAAGATTAAGACTAGCTTTAGAACGAGTTCCTAACTAGAAACTAACAGAGATAGACTATCTGAAGATAGAGTCGGAGATATAGACTATAGGAATCAATCCCAAGTCTCGGAAGATGACTTAGAGCAGAAAGTGACTTGAGTCCGGAGGAAGCAGAATGAGCAGAATCTAAGATGATATTCAAACTAAGGTTCTATGGAGATCTACAAGTGGTTTATATATTGCAAGTATCTAATACGGATAATCAACAAGTCCAGGACCAAGGGCTATGTACAAAGTGTAACAGAAGTCTATTAGTTAATGCACAGCAGATCAGTAAGCATGAATTGTAAATGAACACAGGTAATGGATCAGTGACACAGGACGGAAATATACACAGCCGGAATACCGGAAACAGGAGGAATGACGAAAGGAGATAGATGCAGATATACACAAGGGAGTTAAGGTGCGAGAAGTGGGCACATTCGGATGGGTGATCCGGACAGGATCTGTGGACCAGACAGAAATGGAATCAATCTGATCTGATTGGATATGGTCGGATCTGGGATTAGAAGTATGGTATATGACAGGTGCGAGGCTTGTGTTGCCCTACAAGACACCCAGTTCCAACCCCCGAAATTCAGATGAAGCATACTGAGTTCTGAGTTCCGAGACCCAGGTCTCAACACATAATTCAGTCAATACTTTCCATGATAATGGCCAACCAAAGTTGAGATTCTTCCGAAGGGAGCAGCATGTGCTCTCTTGACATGGCCTTTTATGGCACTTAGGTTGTCTTGTGGAATGTGGACACTGGTATGACGAGTAAACTCACGCTGAGCTTGAAATGGCACATATTTGTATAGGTGTCACATGGCTATCATTATCCTTACCTTTCAGCTTCACCATCCCTTGCCATGACATTTTACAATGCGTTACCCCTATCTAACAGTATCATTCTGCACTCCGGAAGCCTCATTGCAGCTTAGCGGCTGTACTGCGGCAACTTTCCTGTGAAGTGGTGATTTTCGGCAATCTCTGCAAACCCATTTGGTATCCTCAAGCAAGATTTACTGTCCATCCAATGTCCATCCAGTCTCGCTGGTATGTTATGTTTTGTAAACTGAAGTGCAGTCTTATTACATGTCTGCTGCGTGTTTATCCTATCCCTTCCATCTCCATTGCTATTCCTTTCATATAAAATTCCTAGGTACCTGTACTCTTTCCTTACTTCCCTCCTATAGTACACATGGTACTTAGGAATAGTCACCACTACTGTCTCTTACGGAATAAAGTCTTTTACTGAAGTCACTGTCTCTAAGAATTGCTTTACTGCTGCATGCACTACCACTCTTTACTGATTTCCTGCGCTTCACCGCTAGCGCTACTGCTTTCTCACGCTTCACCGCCACACTACTGCTTGTTTTACTGCAGAAGTTCCCATGCTTACCGCAGTTTTACCGCTCGTACTACCACAGTCTTACTGTTCACCCTACCGCTTGCCTACCGCATTCCCACGCTTACCGCTAGTTTTACCGCAAGTTTCCCACAGACCGGAGGTCACCGCTAGCATCTCGTACCTCTGACAACATTCTCGCACCTCAGGTTGGGCATTATTGAACTATACTAACTTAGCATTCCCTTTAGGGTCGAATGTTCTTGCCTTCACAAGTGAAGCAGACTAGGTAGAGCGCAAGACTCGCATACTAGCTTAGGCCGTGGTTTATCTACAGCCCAGGCTAGATTGTATCTTTACACTGGTGTAAAGATACAACCTAACCTGGGCTGTAGATGAACTACCTCCTAAGTTAGTATGTGTGGTCTTGCGCTCTGTCTAGTCTGCCTCACTTGTGAAACAAGAGCGTTCAACCCTAAAGGGGGATGCCTGTTAGTATGGTTAATTTCGAGTCAAACCAATGTGCAAATGTAGTGTTGTAGTCAGCGGTAAGTTGCCGCGGTCAGAGATGATGCCGCCGGGACTAGCATCATATGTAGTGGTGCTACCATAGTTGAGTTAAAGTTAGTATCAGTAATGTCGATTGAGTGGTGGCGAGCAATAATAACAGCAGTAGCGGTAAGGTTGCGAGCGGTGCAAAGAAACAGTAAAGAAGGCCGTGGTACTTTCAGCGGTAAAGTAGCGATGCGTGAGAAGTTCAGTCAAAATAACAATCAAAAGTCCAGCGGTATGCCAGCAGTAACGGAGAACAAGCGTGATTGATTAATGAGCGATAAGGAACTTTAAAGACTAAGTCTACTACTGGGTAGATCCAGAGCTAGACAATAATCCTGACCTATAGTACATGCAATGGGGTAAAATCAGGTACTGTATTGTGCAGGGTATGCGGTGCTTATATCCTAAATCGTATGTACTCGGAATGCTCTAGGCGAGATCAGTAGCGCTCGAGTGTAGTACCCGCCATATGTAAACATAGCGCAAGGCAACATGTAATAAGACTTGCCATGGAATCAGTGATAACAAACACAAAACAAACAATGCACCAAATGGAGCTATGCGGGGGCAGCAAGGACATGGAAGGACATTGGTACATGGAACGAGGTGCGGCAGTTGGTATGGTGTGTGGTAAGCATGGGATGCCGCCGGCAATGCTAAAGGGGTAAGACAGCCATGGACAAGTGGTAACTCCTATAGACGTGAGACAAGTGTCAAAAGATAGGGTTTTAAGCTTAGCGCCAATATGTTTGTTACACTGGGGTACAAAAATTGGTTGCCCTATGAGACACCAAGTTCTGACTACCAAAATTTGAGTTAAGGGTACCGAGTTCCGAGACCCAGGTCTTGACAAATGAATATCTGATATCCAGCACACATCCAATCATCTGGTATTTCATTAAGCAATGGATGATAATACATCTTTGAAAGCCAACATCATCCAAGGCTCCCTTATCTGATCCTCGCTATCTCCACCCCCTTTAACACCAAAGTCTGGACATCCAGACTTCAGCATCTGATTTCCCAATATCAACTTCCAGTATGAACATTTCTTCCATGTCCACTTCTGACATAAAAATCTGGCGCACTTGGGCCCTGGCTGTCACTTATGAAGCAGGTAAATATACAGAACAGAAATTCAATGCAGTGAGAACTGGAGGAGACCCAGTTATACCTTCTCCAAACCTGGACACTGATTCAGTGATGGCATGCAATCACTTGGCTGATGTACTCATAAAGGCATATAAAAATCCCAGTGGGTCTTCCTGCAGATTTTGAAAATTCATTTGATCATTCAAATTCCTTCATGACAGTTAAGATGCAGATTGATATTGCAAGATATAGCAAATTGATATCCTCAAAGAACACTGGGCATAATGACGAGAAAGAGGAGAAGTTGCTTGAGAGGTGTCCTCCTGGCCATGAGGGCACAAAGTTGGTGGACAAACCTGCCACAATTCTCGATGCTTCTGGTACCATCATCACATGGTACCCAATCAGGGACTTCGGTCAACAGACGCAAGGCATGACTATAATGTTGTGGATTTGGTTTACTCAAGGAATATCTTCTGATGACACCAAGGGAATGCAGGAGTGTAAGTTAATTTTGCTCTTTTGTCGTCATATACTGAATTACAGCAGTAGTGCTTCATGTCGAGTGGTGTAAAGCCTGAGCACATCATAATAGATGGTTGGAGGAGATCCAGCTCCTGTTAGAAGAAATGTGACGTACTCTCATATTTTTTCGGTGGCAGGGAGACTCTTTGGACTTTCATGCAACCCTACAAACTGATGGGCAGCCAGAGGATCAGGAATGTCGGGATCCACAAAAGTTGATGCATTATGAGATTTATGCATTGTTACCATATGCATTATGACCATTTCAACTGTATATTCAATCACGTGGTACGGAAACATCAGTATACTAGTAGTAGCAAAATACGAAACAAAAAATGGCTCCCAAACTATGGCAGTACTGTAACTTGGACACAGGAATGCGAAGACTTAGTCGAGGACGATTTGTAGATGGGTGTGTTTGGTCTCCTCAGTGCCATTGAGTTTTAGACATGCGGCCCTGGGTGAAAATAATCAGCATCCGAAATTTCAAAGAAAAAGGTTGTTCTTGCCATCCTGCTTCAGCCCATTCCTGAAGTTGCACTACTAACCTGGGACCGTGATATGGATGTTGTAGAATTTGATTGATCATTCTGACCATCTGGCGGTATATTGGGCTGTATTCCTTGGCGGAGAACTTGGGATAAGATTTGCCATGACTGTTTTTGATGAGACCATCAAGGACACAGTTGTACTATAAAAATGTCAATAAATCAGTAAATCCATACATTCCTTAGCTTAGCTTTTTTGAAAAATTAGAACTTATTTATAACTTATTTGCATTTATTTACTTGAGTGCGTTCAACAAAAAGTAGCGTGCGACAAACAAGTGTGATAATTAGTTGAAATGAAGCACACACCAAACAAGTGCAATAAGGCAGAGATAAGCCATCAAAAGGACACCTTCATCAATTCAAGCAACATAAGTGAAGTAAGTGCTACATATACTCATTGCGGCTACTGTATTAATGAGATGGCATTAAGTACAGTCCATCATGGGAGCTTCAAACATGTTTGATTGTGGGAGAGGGAGGAAGCAGTGGCAATGGAGTGATGTCGAGATTAGGGCAGATATGGCAATCCAGGCTGAGGTAGTTGCAGAGGAGGCAGAGGCAATCACGGAGGGGCAAGGCAGCTCATTGGGCCTTTGGAAAAGGGCAAAGGGGTGGTTTGAGGACAGAGATCAAGATGGAACATGGCCATTTCATTGTCGATAGTATTGAGCTTGTAACATGCACAAGCATACATAACTTCTTTGACACTCTTCTCCAAGTGCACTGTGTCTGCAGTCTGCAAGTTGAGCCCCAAACCACCAGCTCGTGTTGACAGGATGGAGACTGAATTCTTCACATTGAACTGCTGTATGTGTAAAGCATGCTCTTCCATCTTCATACCCTTCCAGCCCATCATCTTCAAGAAATCTTCCATGATGTCTATGACCTTCGTCATTTGGAAGAAAATGAGGACCTGATAGACACAATGATCAGTACAACTCGGGCAATTATAGGGTGCGACGCACCCTGTGACCTGTTGCGAAGAACTTGGAAAGTATGCGTGAAACATACCCCTTCAGATCCTTCTCATTGTGTGTCTTTATCTGCCTGTACAGCTGACTCTGCAGAGCACTCATGTGGACCTTGATCACCTTCTCCACCTTATCTGGAAGTTCGCTCTCCACATCCCTCTTCAACCTTCTCAACAAGAACGGCTGGAACACCTTGTGCAACCAAAGGATGATGAGCAAAGCCTCTTCATTCAACTCAATTTTGTCCCCTGTACCCGAGTTCACGAATGACATGTTGAACCACTGACAAAGTTGAGGAGGGCCCAAAGTTTGGGAAGGTTGTTGTGAAGGGGGGCACTGGTGAGGATGAGGTGGTGGTGTAAATGGTAGCACTTGTTTGCGCATGAGGAGTTCCCAATGTTTGGGAAGGTTATTCTGAAGGGGGCAACTGATGGGTCCATGCTACCTCCAATCAACGCTGCACCACATGAACCAAAGACCCCACACCATCACATCCTCATTGTCGATAATCCCCTGCCTGGCAAAACCTGCGAGTGTCAGATTCCTGGCAGTGCATGCCATGATGAGATGAAGGACATTTGACAGATTGAGCAGGTGACTCACGTTCTCAAGGAAGATCTTCAAAACACCACGAGTCTCTTCATAGATAAGGCCCAAGATATGCATAGCAGACAACATGATGTAAACAGGTCATCTGCCACACTCCTGAGATGCAGATGTGGTTAGGTCCAATAACACTAAAACAAGAATCACTTCTTACCTCGCTGAATGACAAAAAGATCAACATGTGAAGCAAAACACCGATTCCGCAACCTTTTTAAGGACATCAGAGAAATTTTAGCAGTACAAGGTAAGCACTCACCAAGAACAAACGCAACAGCATGACCTTCCAATAAGCCAAGGGCCATGATGGCATGGTGGACATGCCTGAGGAAAGATCCAGCTTTCTTGTGCTTCATGTCATGATGGTTGTGGTGGTGTGATCCAGCTTCGTGGTGGTGATGGTGAGACTCAGCTTCATGATGGCGATAGACCCACAAGATGGACCCATCAGGAAGAAGCTCCTTGACATCACCTGAATTTTCCTTCTCAGACAAGCTGGCCTGGACGGTTGATGTAACGGGTTGCGTGAACAAGGGAATAGGAAGGATATGAAGTTCTCCAGAAACAGGACTGGGGTTGCTGGCAATTTCGCCTTTGAATGTGTCATGATCAAAGGGATGATCCTGAAAATGATTGTGTAAAAGCTCAGTCCCAAATTTGGAGGCCAAAGGAGAATATTGATGAAAAAGCAAACAGAGACATTGGCAATCCATGTCTGGAACAGCATCAGTAATGGAGCTACCACAGAAATTTTGTCTTACAGAATGGTAGTACTCATCTGCACATGAGGAGGGCCCAAAGTTCGGGAAGGTTGTTCTGAAGGGAGGCACTGGTGAGAATGAGGACTGCCTGGCTGCCAGCCACCCTGGCTACTGCTTAGCTGCTATCAGGTAAGCTGCTTACTAGACCACATGTTGCACTGCTAGAGATAAAAAGCTGGATTCCAGCCCATCTGCAAAGCTCAAACTACTTTTACTCGTGAACCCTCATGGCCACCAAAGAGACCATAACTACCATCCCAAGCAAACATGCTACATCGGCCCTTCAGATGGGCCCTCACAAAAAAGCATAAGCCGCCCTTATTTGACACAGGTTTTGCAGACTCATTCTGTCGCCCAGCTCTACATCCAATCCTCTTATATCACACAGGCATCACTTCGGTCGAACAGTATTCGTGCTATGTAATTATCCTTCTCTACTCACCAATGGCATCCTCAGATTGGAGCAAATGGAAGATGCTCCTTTGGAGGACTTCCCTGCTGAGTGAAATACATCCTCTCTATTGGCTTATTTGTTGTCTGATTATTTGGTAGAGAACAACGAGAACATCGAGTTTTCGAACAGCTTTTAGACTCTTATTCAGGCCTGCTGGAGTGACTAAAAACCAGATCTGAGGAGAAAATCATTCGTGTTGGAGAGCTGGTGCATTACTTTCTGTATGGCTATATTTCATGCTTACAATTAATAGATTGGTAAGGGAGCTGTAGGCGTGAGGGGAGATGATACCAAAATGCTCAAGTCGGCAGTGCTCAATTGGATTTCTTTGAAAGGGGCAGCAATTCAACCCCCCTTACACAGGAACTCAAAGATCGATCAGGGATTCAAACATGAGCTTACCAGATCACTGCTTTGTCCTGTTGGGTTAGACTGGAATGATGCAGAGTATGTTTACTTGTTTCTAGTATCAGCAGTCCTGACAACCTCTTTGCACTTAATTGTCAATAGAACAAGAGAAAGCCTCCAAAGTGGCAAAATGTCAGTCTGTGGAGATCAATGGCCTATCTTTCTGTATGCCCACCATATATTTGATGCTGAAGACCCATGGTGTGGTCTTCTCAGGAACCGCTTGTTAGTATGCATGAGTAGGCCATTTTTCTATATAAATATTCACTGATTGCTTTTACTTCAGGCCTACAAGCACATCTTTATGTCTCCAAGTTCAGTCAACAAAGAACCAAAAGCCATGTGGTCTGGAAATGCTCACCTTCATAGCATGAATTGTGTCACTATCACATCTATAGCTTACATTGCAACTCAGGTTCGTCAATGCGTGTCTTTCTCGCTGAATAGCTCTGACATACATGCAACTAGATTTGCTCTCAGTTCCTCCTCGGTGTTCACATGGACCGACACAACAATGGACTCAGAAACATTTTACCACAGCCTCCTCGACCTCTTCAAAGATCCTGATGAATCTAAGGAGGTCAATGATCTGTTGACTTGGTGGAATCAGTATGTTTATCATTCTTCACTATATCACTGAGGCTCATGCATGACTTCATACCCAGCCAGGTGTTTCCTACTTCCTCTGCTGCCAAACCACCTATCAGCACCAATAGTGCCTTATCAAAAATTTGGCTCAAACATCTTGTGGCCAAACAAGTGACAGATTAAAATGTAACATCTTCATAGTCTTTGTATAAGCATGTCTTTGTATGATAAAGTGACTGGAAGACAGACCTACAGCAGCTAAATACCCATACATCAGCAGCAAGCTGGCGGATGGTACCACAACATCATTTCCCCACACCCTTGTACCGAAGGGAGCTCGAGCCAGAACAAACCAATGTCATAAGACCTTATCTACCATCAGAGTGTATTAAGAGTTTGTGGAGAATGGAATGACTGACTCGCCTTACACCTAATGACTACACCTTGTGTTACAACCATGCAAAACTGGGCTACTAAGAAGTCCTGGCTTTATATGGGGTTGTACTGGAGGGTCAGAAAGTCAAAGGGGCTTGGCCTCAGCTCGTGCGCTGTGCCCCTTACCCGAGTATGTGCCCTTAACTTTGGATGAAGTCCGAGGGAGAGTTCTGATGAAGTCCGGATAAAGTCCAGACAAACTCTAAGGCAGGATAGCTCAATAGAGCTCTGAAGGACTTCCAGATGAGCACAGGAATGCGCTGGAGACTATTTCTGGATGACAAGGAATAAGGATAAGACTACTGGAACAAGTCCCAAGTAGAATGGATGAAAGATGGACCACTGGACAAAGTCCAGGGCAGATAGGAGCAAAGCTCCAGAGGGAAAGATGGTCCACAGATGTCAGAGGTTAGGATAGGATAGATCCGGAGGACCAGAGGTCCGAAGGTCCGGAGATCAGACAAGCGGACAATTGGACAAGCGGACAATTGGACAAGCGGACAATTGGACAAGCGGACAATCGGACGAGTGGACAATCGGATGAGCGTAGCTCTGTGGATCTTGGGGGAAGTGTTGACTACTAGAGAGGAGTAGGTCCAGATATAGTGTAGAGATAGTATAGACTACTCAGGACAAGGTGCGAAATAGAAACAGGCAGGATAAGACTACCAAAGGTAGAGTCAAAGGTGGAATGGATGAGAGACAGGAATCAGACAAAGTCCAAAAAGATTATAGGACATAGAATCAAAGCTCCAGCCTAGGGAATAATCCCATGGGCCTGAGTCAGAAGCTTACAAGGGCTGGAGCCCAAGTTTGAGAACTGAAATGGAGTTATATAGACATGGTAACAGGATACAGAGTAATCAAAGGAATATACAGAAGTAGGAAAGCAATGATCAGACTGAGGTCTGCTGGAGTTGTACTATAAGTTTATATACTGTAAAGAGCATGCCAGAAGGTAAGTACAGATAGTCCAAGGCTATGTCTGAAGCATATGGAAACACATTAGTAAGTACAGCGGAACATAAGGCTATGAACTTGGAGATGAAACTTGTACAAAATACTTATCAAGATGGAGGCAGAGATCACCAATAGCCGGAAACACAGAGATACCCATAAACCGGAAACACAGGTATAGTCTAAAAGGGGTAATGCGCAGGTGTGCGGGAATAATTTGGCTATGAACTCGGATTGGATATGGACACATATCGGATATGGACATGTATCAGATGGATGGACTGGGTCAGATATGGATATGGATCAGATATGGATGGATATGGATTGGAGTGGATGGGTGGATCAGATATGTGAGCTGGATTGGATGGGTGGACTAGGATGTATTGATTGGGTGTCCGGATGTCCATGGATCAAATTTGGACCTGAATGTATGGTATATGACACCTTGGCAGTAAGCTGGCGGATGGTACCACGTCATCATCGCCCCACATCCTTGCACCGAAGGGAGCTCAATCCAGAACATGCTAATGTCACAAGACCTTATTTAGCACCAGAATTTGTCAAAAGTTTGTGGAGAATTGACTGATTGACTCACCTTGCAACTGATGACTATACCTTGGCAGTGAGCTGGCGGATGGTATCGTGTTGTCATCATCCTGCATACTTGTGCCAAAAGGAACTCGAACCAAAACAACCCAATGTCACAAGATTTTACCTAATGCCAACTTCAAGGGAGGATTTGTCGAAGTTACATTAGAAAGTATAGGTTGCATTGCATTATAATCACTTCACAAATTTGGACCCTTGGCAGCTTTCATCCAAAGTAGTCCGGCCATATAAAACTTTATCTGCTGATGTTGGGATTCATCCAGAGATTACGCAACAACAAAAGGTCACATACAACAACAAGGGCATGGCAGAATGATAGCGCATTACCAATAGTGCTCAACTAGGTACCTGTGGAGGCTTTGGCCAACTTAATAATCTGTTCTCACGGTTGGTGGGTATTGCAATTTGTTGACAAGTTGACATATAATTGCAACGAGACTTGCACAAATGTGCATTTGGCGATTTCTATCCATCTTACTAATCTGGGTATTCAAAGCTTTGTCATTTGAAGTACAATTGTGATATATATTGCTTGGATTTTACTTTAGATAAAGCTTTCTAACACTCTACCATTTTCGTGTCGGTTTCCTAATGTGGGTCAAGAGGCTCAAAAAGACATGTGCAAGAGAATAGGTCCACACACTGAAGAAATGCGCATTGGTAGGGATTAGTAGGATGCAGGAAGCTACCGGTGTGCTATAATTGAGAACAGAGTCAGCTAGCGCGACATACTATAAATAGACAATGACGCATCAAATAAGGTACAATACACGTAGGAGGCGGCAGCGGAAACAATGCATCATGGTGCGTCAGACCACGATAGCATTCTAAAGGCCTGATGCATCATGCATCATGCATTGTGATGCAAACCAAACCTGATGCATCATGATGCAATGTATATGCCTGCCTGTAGACTGCAGCAGTATTGCATCACTTTATACCTTACAATTGCACAACTTCATGCATCAATATGACAGGGTCACCTGCCTCCCTAAAGACGACCTTACAGGTGCACGACTTTCAAGCGGTGCGAAGTGTGAGAAGACATGGCGTGACAAAATGCATGAGTTCTGACATTATGGTCCATGAACTAGCTGACACAAAAGATAACTAAAACGCAACAAGTTAGCAGGTTGAACTATGTAATGTCCGTTGGGTATCAACAAGAAAAATAGACGAGTGGAGTAGACTAGTCACCAGTCTACAATGAAAGTTTCAAAACCAGACACCAACGTAGACCCTACGAATTTGAAGTCACGTCAATGTTATGCTTGCGCTGTTTATACTTTGCCTTTCGACAATTACTAATTTCGACTTTCAACCCGTCATCGCCGTGCCAAGAAATATACCAATACGTTCTCTACCAAACAAGAACCAAGTGTTAAGGATGAAAACGCAAGACTGCAATTCTGACATACTGGGCCAAGTTTTGACACATCGTAGCCTCCCTCTTTGGTGATTCGATTGGCAAGAAAACTAGGATCAGAAAATACATCCTGTGAACCAGCTATGCTCCATCATTGAGTACTGTAATCCATATCCAAGTGGGAGACATGCTTACGCTTAGCATCTGTAGTTTCAAATGCGTGAACGAAGATCCTGCCAGTGAAATTCCGTGGCATATTTTGTCTACATCAAAACAGTCAGATAAATGTTGGATATAATGAAATAGGACAACAAACAGCAGATCGAATTTCCAGAATGGGTTCGCGCTTTCATTAAACGGTGTTGCTGTTTACAATTATGAGTCATTTGGAGGAGAAAGTTTTCAAATGTCTGACCAAGAGTGATAGAGACCTCATGCGGCGCTCTATTTGCAACACATATCCCAGTGCGACCGTTTGGGACCCATTTATAGGCGCCCTCCTCCTCTGCCCAGATGAGGTCAGACTATATAAACAGTATTAGACCTCCATATGCTTAGAAAAACAAGACGACCTGACCGCTGCCTCAAGTGATGTTACATTGGGGCTGAAAATGCCTTGGGTGTCGTCCAATGTACAGAACACAAGGCCAGGTTCACCCTTGTTACCTCTGAAGAAAATGAGTGCTGTTGCTGAAACAAGAAGATATCACTACATACGCAGAAGGCAGATCGATGGTCTCTTGATGCTCTGCGAATTTTTAGACGATTAACTTGGAACCAAACGGCAAGACAGGCCTCTTACTACTGGGACTGATTTTAAAGACCTGTTAACAATGTCAAGTAGCTGAAACCCGGGAAATCTCGATGATATACCTTCCAAGATAGGTACGGCTGGGGTTGATGGGTACCGTCAGGAAAATGTGGCTCCATAGTGAGGAAAAGCGTGATCTGAAGAATGGAAGGGATTCAATGAGTGAGACCAGCACCATTGGATATTACAACCAACCTCGGTCGGGCGAGGGACCTCGGATATGAAGATAAAGCGACGGTATTTGAAAAGTAACCATCCAGATAGTAAATACCCCTGGAACGGAGGCCATTAGTACGTCAGGCCGGCCTACTTGAAAGAGAAACAAACGAGGTATTTGAACCAATCTGCCAATTTTTCACCAAAGATGTGGTATATTACCGCTGCTAATATCAAGGCCACTAGACCAGCAATAGCACCACCCACTATTGCACCGATATTATCATGTTCGACTACTGTGTACCTACAGATAGTATTAGACAATCGAATAAGCAAGCACAAGATTACTCACCTTAATGCATTCACTTCACCCCACGTGCCACTTGGTGTAGTATCATCACTAGGCCCGTAGATGATGAGAGTATGTGCGCCATTATCCAATCTGCTTGTCCCCATCTGACAGCCCATGACACATCAGTGTTTGGAAAGTCACTGCTGAGGTTCACTGAAATGGGCGGTCTGGAGTCGAGTGAAACAACGGTAGTTACATTACCAGCAATAAGAGTGTTTATGTAGTATATCGCAACACCTGTAGTGTTCATTAAGTATTCAGTCATCAACAGTACTATAAGTATGCGTACCGGTGAACGTAAAGATTGCGCTAGTGCCGGTTTCACTGGTGCAATTGTGCGCGCCTCCGTAAAATGCAGCGGCCTGAACTGCACCATCACAGCCACCAACGCCACCTGAGTTCCAATTACCAACATACTGGATGGAAGGATCGGTACTGTCGACGGTTATATTCCGGTACTTCGCCCACACGGAAATACAAAAAAGAGTCAAGAGGAAAAAGAGGCGCAAAGCAACGTCCCTCATTGGAGATACTGAATCGCAACAGTGTCTGAATGTTGCGATTGAGCAGCCAGCCCTTTTATATCTGCAAGATCGGAACTTGTTCGGAAGACTAAGATATTTTTTGAGAACATAAATCACAGATATACTAGGCTAGTACCACCAACGTAAGTCTGAGTCCCTGGGGTATGCCGGCCTTAGTAGGCTACTACCAGTAGCATGTACCACACCTCAGGGCCCGCATACGAGTGCCGTTGAATATATGATATAATAACTGCAGTGTAGAAGGCTTGTACTTACGAACACTTATGACTTCAGTAGTGCACTCATGGATTGGTGGAGATGCCTTCACTGTTATTATTTTATTTCGCCATTGTAAACTCACGAGAAATGCAGAACTGAAAGTTTTAATCGATAATAATCTTTCATATATCGCTGAAGATAACATGGGCTTGATTTGAACTGTGGGAGCACAATAACGACTAAAAAGGTGCGCGAGCCGACTCTAGCCATGTATGGCTCCCAGGAAGGGCTCATTTCTGGATTTCACACTCAGATTACTATATTCTGAAAAGGCGCTCATACTAATGCAAAGTTGATATATGTCGGGATATCCGGCGAAATTTACGATTAGCTAATGTAAATTCTGTAAAGGGGATTCGCCTCAGATTCGTTGAGAAAAAAAAAAGGAATCCGATGTCACGTGACCTACGGCTGCATTGTGCTGACACACGGTTGCCATTGTGCTGCCTCCTGCACCTAACTTAGGGTTGGGCGCGGGAGTTGCTCGCACTGACACTGAGAGCACCGAATTAAATAGTTGTTAAAAATTAAATTACTATAGAAAACTGTAATAATTGAGGACTGAGGTGTTGACTGCATATTCTGCAGTTTGCAGTCAGTAATATATCACAAAACATCCGCCAGGCACCTAATCCCCCGGACATATGGAAAAATTTACGATGTCGGCGGGTGCATCCGCTCCCAGCTGGGAAGCCTGCCTGGAAGTTCAAGATTTACAAAATTCACAAAATTTACTGTGTATTTCTCCCTCTCCTGCGCTTTACTCACTTTACCCACTCAAAATCGCACTTTACAGTACTTTACATGTAACAGGTCCTTACCTCCCAACTCATCCTACACAGCTACCATAAATGGGTCGCTTAGGAGTTTCAATCACATGACTTTGCCTTCCCCCGCTGTGCAACCTCTTTCATCACTGTCATGCACCATGCACAACACTGCAGGTGACCGCTGCCAACAACATCAACACCTCTCCTGGAGAAGGTATTTTTATTTATTTATTTTGCCTGTGCTTCTCACCTGTATTTACAGGGCCTCACACTATGCCGACAACAAACAGTTGATTGGTGATGCTGCCAAGAACCAGGCCGCTATGAACCCTCACAACATGTAAGTTTTGACCTTTTTCCATTTCTTATGCTAACATCAATAGCACTGATCATCTCATCAGCTGTAGGTTCGACAATGCTGAGGTCCAGTCAGACATTAAGCACTTCTCCTTCACCATTTTCAACAAGGCTGGTAAGCCATACATCCAAGTGGAGTCTTCTCCCGAAGAAATCTTGTCCATGGTTCTCCTCAAGATGAAGGAGACTGCTGAGTCCTACTTGGGCTATGCCGTCAGCAACGCTGTTGTCACCATCCCTACCTACTCCAACAACCCTCAGAGACAGGCTACAAAAGACGCTGGCACCATTTCTGGAATGAACATTCTTTGTATCATCAACCAGCCCGCTGCCGCTGCCATCACCTACGGTCTCAACAAGAAAGTCATCACCATTTCTGGAATGAATGTTCTTCGTATCATTAACCAGCCTACCGCTGCTGCTATTGCCTGCGGTCTTGACAAGAAAGTCATCGGTGAGTGTGATGCCCTCATTTTCGATCTTGATGTGTCCCTCTTGACCATCGAGGAGGGCATCTTTGAGGTGAAGGCCACTGCCGGTGACACTCACTTGGGTGGTGAGGACTTTGACAACCATGCTATCACCAGCAACCCAGACTTCCATCGAGATTGACTCCCTTTTTATTTTTACAGTTCTCTCACTGGTGCCCATTTCGAGGAGCTGTGCATGGACCTGTTATGCAGCATGCTCAAGCCCATCAATTCCTTTCATCGACCTGCACCTGGCATGGTGAACCAGCCCTCAGTGGCATCTTTCGTTTATTCCACACCTGGCATGATGAACCAGCTCATGGTGAACCAGCCCTCAGTAGCATCTCTCGTTTATTCCTTTGGTCGACCTGCACCTGGCATGGTGAACTGACCCATGGTGAACCGGCCCTCAGTGGCATCTCTCATTTATTCCTTTGGTCGACCTGCACCTGGCATGGTGAACCAGCTTGTGGTGAACCAGCCCATGGTGAACCGGTCCTCAGTGGCATCTCTCGTTTATTCCTTTGCTCGACCTGCACCTGGCATGCTGAACCAGCTCGTGGTGAACCGGCCCTCAGTGGCATCTCTCGTTTATTCCTTTGATCGATATGCTGTACAGTATGAGGCCATGATGTTGGTCCAGCACCCCCATCAAGAAAAGATCAATGAATTGCGAAAACTGGTATATGTGAGTTCTCGCTTGCAAACACCATCCATGTTGCTCTTGTCAAGGCTCATGCATGTGAGCAGAGTGCCCTGTCTTTATTGGCGGTTCTACATGTATTCCTCGTATTGTTAAGCTCGTGTTTGATTTCAGACTGCCAGTGGTCAGGTGACGTCCAAATTCACCCCTTTCTATTCACCCCCCTCTCAAGAAACTTGCATCATTGTCTACTACCATCACAAATAATGGGAATCCATGGACTATGGGAGGTGAGCTGAGGTTTTCTTGCTTTGGGCTGAGGGTACTGACACTCATCACAGCGAGTCACTTTATCTGCTGAAAATCGAACTCTCAAGGAACTCGCAGTGTCAGAGCTTGTCATATACCATACTTCTAATCTCAGATCCGATCATATCCGTCCAGATCCGATCGTTTCCATATCCGTCCGGTCCACAGATCCTGTCCGGACCACCCTTCCGAATGTACTCACTTCTCGCACCTTAACTCCCTGGTGAACATCTGCGTCTATCTCCAGTTAGAGCCAGCAGTTCCGAACACCATTCCCAATCGCATCCAGCCTCCTCCGCCACCAGTCGAAGTCGACGGAGAACCAGAGTACGAGATATCCGAAATCCTGGACTCTAAACTGGACCGTCGTAGGCACCACTGTCAACTTCTATACCTCGTCTGTTGGTCCGGATACGAGGGAACGGATGAAGAAACTTCCTGGCTACTGGCCACAGAACTCGGAAATGCATCAGATCTCGTAGCGGATTTCCACTCAGCATATCCGGACAAGCCTGGTCCCATTGCTTGAAGAGTACATAACGAAATATAAGTACAGTGAGGGCAGTAGCGGAAATCCGGATCTGGACTAAGCACCAGTCTCCATTTCACCTCCGGCACCCCCAGTCTCCTCCCCAGTCCCATCCGCCATCTCTTCCCCAGTTCCATCCGCCATCTCCCCTCCATTCTCATCCGCCACCTCTTCCCCAATCTCCTCACCAGCGCCATCCTTGTCGGATCCGGCAGAAACGGAAAGCCTAAATCCGGTCCGGATTTCCTCGATGAGCAGGGCCTGGAATTCCCTCTGTTGCTGGAGGAAGGCCTCCATGGTGGAGCTCATCCGCTCCATGGCAATCCGACTCCCTTCCGCCGCCGCAATACCATCTTGGAGAAGTCCGTTGGTCCGCGCCAACTCAGCAATGATGCCATTAGCAGCGGCCACCCAAGCCTGATCATCGTACTCCACAAAATCCTCATCCGTACCTTCGATAGTGACTGGATTAGAGAAGACATCCGCGTCCGCCACATCCAGAGTAGGACTCCTCTGACGGCGCTTGCCTTTGCCCTTCGGAGACGGAGTACCAGCAGGACGCTGCCTCTTCCGGCCCTTAGGCCCCTTAACGAATCCGGGCCTTCCAGGACAAGTGGCCTTGTCCTTCCGGCAGACGTCACAGGACTTAATCTACGAAACGTCGAAATCAGCGGATCCGAAGTTTTTCGGACGACTCACCATGGCATTCTTCTCAGCATCATCCCACTGGCACATCCGGCCCTTAGTGACGCAACGAGAACAGTACCCATCCTTTGCCCCAGACGCAGGAGCAGCCTTGGCCTTTACCAACCCATTAATATCCGGATCCGGAAGAGTCCACAGCACTCACCCGAGCCTCAATCAGTGCTCTCCGCCTCTTCTCCTCCATCTCCCTCCGGATCTCCGCCAACTCAATCTGCTTCAACTCCTCCTGCCTTTTCCGCTCCTCCGCCTCTTTCCGCTTCCGTTCCGCCTCGGCTTCCGCTGCAGCCTTAGCAGCCGCCAGTTGCTGCTCCAGATCCGCCACAAGGTCAGCCGCAGACTTAGGGGCATCGGATTTCTTTCCAGACATGTTAGGAGACAAGTTTTGTTAACAAGGATATGAAGTGGGGGTAGGAATCATTTCGGACGTCTGACGTCCGTATATCTGTTGGATTACAGACTCAGCACTACAACCATCAAACTTCCCCATCGTCTCGCATTAATCTTGTCCGATCCAGATCGACGCTTCTTGTGCCTCAGGGGTTCGGCCCTAAGGGGGGGATACTGTCATATACCATACTTCTAATCTCAGATCCGATCATATCCGTCCAGATCCGATCGTTTCCATATCCATCCGGTCCACAGATCCTGTCCGGACCACCCTTCCGAATGTACTCACTTCTCGCACCTTAACTCCCTGGTGAACATCTGCGTCTATCTCCTTTCGTCATTTCTCCTACTACAGGTACTCCGGCTGTTTATATTTCCGTCCTGTGTTACTGATCCGTTTCCTGTGTTTCGTTTCCGATTCATGCTTACTGATCCGCTGTGCAATAACTAATAGACTTCCGTTACACTTCGTACATAGCCCTCGGTCCCGGACTTGCTAATTATCCGTCTTAGATACTTACTGTATATAAACCACTTGTAGATCTCTGTAGAACCTTAGTTCGAATATCATCTTAGATTCTACTCATTCTGCCTCCTTCGGACTTAAGCCACTCTCCGCTTTAAGTCACCTTCCGAGACTTAGGGTTGACTCCTATAGTCTATACCTCCGACTCTATCTTCGGATAGTCCATCTCTGTTAGTTTTCTAGTTAGGAACTCATTCCGAAACTAGCCTTAATCTCTGTCCTCTCCTTACGTTCCGAATTACCTTCGGACGTATTATATCCGACACCTTCGGACACCCGGATCCGTCGCGCAACCCCTTCCGGGTCTTCGGACGAATAACTCCTCCCTGAAATAAGGGGCATTACTCGAGAAAGGGGCACAGTGTACGAACTGAGGCCAAAGCCCTTCGGATCTCTCTACCCTTGAGTACAGTCTTAACAGAGCTGAAGACTGAAGATGTCGAAGGAGACCACAGGCTCCAATTATTCAAGATTGGGATTGATGCTAGGTATGATACCTCTCTTCTTTTGCATGTTTGTCAAACTCACTCATGCTTATTAGCCTGTGGATGCACAGCATCTGCTCTGTCTTTCGAATCAACCATGCAGGAGCTGGAAAGTTGCCAGAGCTGCGGACACTGTTCTTTTGACTGCGGGCACTACTGAAGCTGCCACTGCATACAGTCTTTGTATTTGATGGCCTCGAGCGCTTGCCAGACAAAGGTCGCAAGGTTAGAAGTAGCCCCCACTGGCTCACTCACAATTTCCAGTGCATGCTGGAGTTGTTCAGCTTTCACTGGACTGAAGTATGTTCCCTCTCCCTCACGATGTCGCCATCTCACCAGTGTCATACCAGGCCCCTAGTGAAGCTGAAGTGGAACTGGCTGCCATGAATGTTCATGGCGTCATTGATGCTGTGATGACTGAGGACAGTGATATCTTGATCTTTGGAGCTCTGTGCATCATAAGAAGGTATGCTGCCATTTTTCTGTTGATGTGCTGCCGTTGATTCTTGTTGGTGCGAAAAATGACAAAGACTATCTCAACGTCCAGGTATTCACGGAGGATGGCCTTGAACATGGCTGCTCATTAACCCAAGGAGACTGGCTGCTAATTGCCCTGCTCGCAGGCAGTGATTATGATGAGGGAGTGCCTGGCTGTGGTATTGAAATTCCGCATAAGGTGGCGCTGCACAGTAAAATTGGCCAGATGATGTTTGACGCATTCCTGTCGATGACGCCGGGTGAATTCTCTGAGCAGGCTAAGGAGCTCATTGACGATCTACGTACCCTACTTTCTACTGATCCTTACAACTTCCTTGAGCGCAGGTACAAGGCAGTCGCAGACCACATTCCTCATGGTTTCCCTCAGCATGCAGTGGTCAGCAAGTATGTTCATGCTCTCACGTCTTTTTCGGCTGCTGGGGATGGTGCAGTGGCACTGCCCTGGGACGTCTCCTTCTACCAACCAGATCTCACAAGTCTTGCAGACTTTTGCCATCAGCATTTAGGCTGGGAGGATGATGCAATCATCAAGAAGATGTATGGGGGTGTATGGGAAGGTGCCTATCTGCGTGCTTTATGCAAGGTAAGTAGCACTGTGTTTGTAGGCAGTCGCTAACTTGAATTTTAGTTGCCACAGCAGTCAGCAGACCAGGCAGACCTTCGACCGAAGTTCAAAGTCGTTTCTCAGTCGACTCTTATGGCATTGAGGCACGACCTCGAAGTCTATAGTATTAAGGTTGACTGCCAGCATTTAGGGTGTAATACTCTGGGAAACGCTACTCCTGGTCAGTTGTCTGCCATGTATGTGCTTGTTCCAAAGGTCATACTGCAGCACATGGCACCAGAAGCAGCACAGCAGTATATTAGTCTGTAAATTGTCATATAGAAACACTAATCATCATCCATGTCAATTGTGCTCGTTCTCCGGTTGAATGGTGTGAAATGTGAAATAGCATTGAATAAATTAGAGGCTAGGGGCCCCTGACATGATCTCTGTCCCGAAAATTTGAACTACTGGCTTCATACTACACCACTCATTCGGTTTGCACCTTCAGAACATGACCTGGCTGAAGAAGGACTCCGCTGAGACCAAACAGCTGTCAGACACCATTCACAAGAAAGCTGGGCGAAAGAAGAGATCAGCTGTTGAGAAGATGGGTTTGGCAGATGTACAGAGGTATAAGGAATAGGGTGTCAAAACTCACCTTCAGGCGAGCAACATGAGGACGAACTATGCTGGGCATGTTCGTCATGGACGGGAATGGCTGGCAAGCCACTTTGAAAGTTCTACTGTCAGTGAGACTTGGGGGGATGAAATAATTGAACACTCACTTGTTCCACTGGTCACAACTGCCAAAATACATGCCGACAATGACGTGTATGAGGACCCTGCATTCAAAGATGCATTTGAGAATATACTGAACAGATGCTCTGACAAAGCGCTGGCACTTTACATGTCCTTGAAAGGATTTCATGAGAATTTGAGCAAAATGACCATTGAGAGCATCCACTCGGCCTTTAAGAAGATGTGGGAGTTATCATCAGTATTGTGATGAATTAGAGTGCATGTGTACTGACCTATATTCCAGTGATGGTGATACCTATCGTGGTAAATGGCATTTTCACGAGGCAAAACAGTGCTGGGAAGGAAATCCCACTGATTCTGCAGACATCTATGATGTGCTGTCGTCCATCAAACATAAAGCAAGCGTGGAGGGTGGAGATTGGACTCACTCGATGGCAATGATGAAGGACTACATGGATCGGGTGTTCCGATGGCACCAGGCTGCATGTCCACTAGATATTGCACTGCAAATGATTCAGAAGGTGATGAATGGCGCTCAGCCTTCAGATATTTGTCTAGACTTAGAAACAAGGACAAAACTCATTCACCATCTTGAGCAAATCACGTTCGCGTCAAATGGATGGACGTTATGGACCAGGTGTGATCCTTCTCATTTGTGGTACTTGCGCTGATCTGATTTGCTGTAGGTGTTTTGAGCTTGTCAAGTTGCAACAAAAAGACATCTCACTTGATACTACTGTTTTGGACGGCGTGCTTAAGATGTACCTTGCAAATGAGACACTGATGCTGAGTAAATGTGTGTCGAACTTTGAGATTTTTCTCGTGAACTGGAAAGGATGGCAAAAGAAGGTAGACAAAGGCCAGTGGGAAGCGGACTTGAGATGTGAGTTGCTTGTATCAAATTGGAGCTGATAGTGCATGACTAAATTATCCTACCAGCAAATCACTACAAGATATATCCATGTCCTGATGCGCCAGCGTGCGACAGTTTCTTCTGGACGATGATTTGGATCAAATGGCTCGAATCATTTCATTATGGGCACACCCTCCGGCCAAACGACTCTTCCCTGCCATGAGTGCAAATGGTGTTGTGCATCCTGGACAGCCGATCTCTCACGATACCATACAAAAATGGATCAACGAGTCTACCACCAGTGCTGGCATCCATGGTAACTTCTCTACTCACTGCTTTCATCGGGGAGGTGCACAATATTGGTTTATGTTTGCTCCAGTAGGTCAATGGTGGATGCTTGCAAAAGTTTGTTGGTGGGGTGGATGGGCTGATGGCGAACATGTACGTTTCCTGTGCTCACAACTGATGCTTGACTGACATAGCTATTATTTTTTCTCATCATGTCTATTTTCAGCATGATACACTCATTCAATACATTCTTGATGAACTACATGCATATGAAACTGACTACAGCGATGCCCTTGCCCCCATCTCCTGTGATGCTGATGCCTCCCTTGCTGGTGAACATGTGCTTACCAGACCAGCCTCCACAGAGGAGCTTCACATGGTCCATGCATCTGTTACAGCAGATGTCAACAGCCTGCACAACAACATGCGCTCCCTAACAAGTGTTGTAGTGCAGGCCGCCTGCACCACAGCTATTGCCCTCCAACACCTTGATTCCGGCCACCACTTCACTAACGTCTCTGAGTCTGCCTCTTCCACAATGACTCCTCCGCCAGTTGGCACAGTCCAACGGCCACTCTCACACAGACCTCTTGTCACCCCGATGCCTACTGCGGCCCTCTCTACCTCCAGCATATCATGACAGACCCAAGTCCCTGCCACAGTGTCCATTTCCCAGCAGAAACTCCCTACACCTGGCCTCGTCATCCCTCAGATCCCAGTCGCTCATTCCGATGGCACTTCCAGCCCAAAGAATAAATCCTGGAAGGAGATCGTCAAGCACTGGCTAGTTGGCGATAGGGACTGAGGACTCACAACGCCATTGAAGGATTGGCCAAGGGAGTGGTACCAAGGTGCAAATAGATGGTTTGCATCAAAGTACCATCAAATGGCGACCATCGCGCTAGAATTTATCAATCAGTAAGTCTCTATGCTGGTATCTATTCCAGTATTACTCACCTTTTGTTTTGGTTCCAGGTATGAGTCAAATGAGGTGTGCTTCCTCGCAGCTTATCCAGAGGCTGAGCTTGGCCACACCCAACTCCTGAAAGCTGTGAACAAGGCATGCGCTGCACAAGGAGATCGCATCTCTCGCAATAAATGACACTCCCATCGACGCTGCAACCATTTTTTTAACTTTGGGCTGACTCTTAGCACATTAGTCACAACTCGCTGTCGTTAATCAATGTCAACTATCATATCACTCGTTGTCATTAATTCGTGAGCGCTGTGCTCCTTTTTGCGCTCTGTTTTTCACTCAGAACTCACGCCGTCACACGAATCTGGTCATGTGCCACCGAGGTCAGGGAATCCTGCCTAAAAAGGTAATAGATCGAAGTCACGTGTCCTCGCGTGTCGTTTTTGCCGAGCGCCACCGTAAATTTCTCGACATAAGTAATGATACCTCATGGGAGTACTACTAGTAGTAGTACTGTTAGCGCCGATCTGCAAAACCACTGAAATGAACGCTTAACCTACTACGCGCATACTAGGCTACTGACACTTACGAACGCTTACGACTTCACTGGTAGCGCACTCTGAAGATAACACGAGCTTGATTTTATCTCTAAAATAATATAGACGACATGCAGTTGAGCCGCAACGAAATAAAAAATGCAACTAGTGCAAGTGTAAGCGCAATGCATTGATACACCTGCAGTGGTCACAAATTGTGACCGTACCAAAAGTGTGTGCTTACGAACGCAAACCTGAGCTATGCCAAAAACAAAGCTTTAAAGCATGTCAGAGCGCACTTCGCCGCTACAATAGATCGGCTCAGCTTCCATTCACTGACATTATTTAGTAAAGGTTGGACCCCGCAAACTTTGCCGGAGAAAGGCATGAAGCTTTTTCTATGTGTTATCGTCTTCATTAAGTCCTACTTACATGTCTTCGTTGTCCTACTCATCGAGCTCATGCTCTTTGCGTACAGCATACCCCGTCCTAGGTTGTATCGCCATGTTCTAACACAACGTGCCATGAAATACCGATCCAACCCGGACAAAATTTGGCGACCGACCAGAGGGTAACGTTGATCAGGCATGCGCCGGCATCACGTCACTGCCGAATTCTCTGACTTGAAAAAATTAATGCTAGTTTTCTGATAAAAAGGACGAACAACAGAGTCTAGGCGAACACGCCGACGCTAATCCCCACCATCACCATGCTGCGTCTGTTGTGTATCGCCATGTCTCTTTTCGCTGTTGCGGTCCCTGCTTCAGCAGTCTTACGAGTTCCAGGTCACTCCAAGTCTCTACCATCAGCTCTCTTGGTTCGGCGAGGAAAGTTCTTTGCTCGACAAGGGTGTGGTAGCGGATATCGTAAGGAATTTATGCGTCAAGTACTCAGAAACATATTGCTAACCCGCCCTAGAGCAATGCACTGACTACCCGGATATATGTACCCCTGTTGGCACCTATTGTGTAAGGTCGCATGACAAACCTTTCGACTGTGATTAACATTGAGCCTAGTGCGACGATTCGTATTCCTGTTCAGACGACTACACTGTACGTGCCTTTCGCCTTCTCAGACCCAATTGTGAAAACTGACCGACGAGCGTTTCAAGTGCTGCGACGGGGGATGTGTGTTAAGATCTCTGTCGATTGTGTGAGCCACGCTAACATATATTTAGGCTGTTACACAGAAAGTCTAACTACCATCACGACTGCTGGTCCTCCCACGTCAACTGCTCAGCCGGGAACGAGTTCTTCTGGCAGTGGTGAAAGCACTCTAACTAGCGTCACGACTACTGCTCCTCCCGCATCAACTGCTCAGCCGGAAACGAGTTCTTCTAGCAGTGGTGACAGCACTCTAACTAGCGTCACGACTACTACTCCTCCCGCGTCAACCGTTCAGTCAGGAACCAGTTCTTCTAGCGGTGGAGGAAGTGCTCTGACTGTGACCACCACCGTCACGATTACTGTTCCTCCCACGTCAACTGTTCAGTCAGGAACCAGTTCTTCTAGCAGTGGGGGAAGCGCTCTGACCAGCGGCGTCACGACTACTGCTCCTCCCGCGTCGACTGTTCAGTCAGGAACCAGTGCTTCTAACAGTGGAGGAAGTGCTCTGACTGTGACCACCACCGTCACCATTACTGGTCCTTCCGCGTCAACTGTTCAATCGGGAACCAGTTCTTCTAGCAGTGGAGGAAGCGCTTTGACCAGCGGCGTCACCACTACTGCTCCTCCTGTGTCAACTGTTCAGTCAGGAACCAGTTCTTCTAGCAGTGGAGGAAGTGCTCTGACTAGCGTCGTCACGACTGCTGCTCCTTCCACGTCAACTGTTAAGCCAGTAACCAGTTCTTCTAGCAGTGGTGGGCGTGCTCCAGATGGCGTCACGACCGCTGCTCCTCCCCCCCCAACCGTTCCTAGCAGTAGTGCACGCGCTCCATGCTCACGACCTCCTCCCCTCGTCAACTGTTCTGCCAGGAACCAGTTCTTCTAGCAGTAGTGCACCCGCTCCAAATAGCGTCACGACCGCTGCTCCTCCCCCGTCAATCGTTCTGCCAGGAACCAGTTCTTCTAGCGGCGGAGGAAGCGTTCTCACTGTAACCACCACCGTCACGACTACTGCTCTGAGTACCGTCGTCACGACTGCTCAGACTACCGTCGTCACGACTGCTCTGACTACCATCATCACGACTACTACTCCTCCCCTGTCACCTGTTCTCCCAGAAACCAGTTCTAGCAGTACATTCAACGGCCCCACAACTAGTTCTTCAAGCAGTTATTCCCTCACTTCTTCAACGGCTACATCCGCAGAATCTACTGCCACTGGCCTTGGTAAGCCGCTTGTTTCTTCTAATACGTGACTCAACTTATACTATATATTTAGTGAACCTTGGTGCCGCTCCTCGTAGTATTGCACTCGCATCTGGGAAACAACTTGTGGTCTTGGCTGCAGTTGTTGGTTTGTCGATTTTCCACAATGTTGCCCAGGCATTGTGAGTATGCGTTAGCACTTTTCCTTTCATACTTGTCATTGGTTGTTGAAGTCATGATTCATGATCTGTCGCATGTCGTTCACTTTGTTACGTAACGAGACTTCGATCCACGCTGAGCGCAGCTGTCTCCTTTTCTCTTCGCGCCCCAACCCTTTTTATCTCCTTCACGACTCGCTCGAACTCCCTCCCGCCGTTTCTTGCCTCCGCAGCTTCCTTTAGTTTTATTCACCCCCTTTCAAGTACATACTAATGTCATGAACCGATACAAGTTCTTATCCTTGGGTCTTTAAGCATAGGTTCCTTGCCCTTCCATTTCTGACGAGACTACGATGTCGTATTCATGCAAAAAATAGCATCAGGAAAACAACAGATCTCTTGTTTGTACTTGAGTAACTTAATGTGCCTTTTGGTGGCTTTTGACTCAACAAGCGGATCAAAGTAGTTCTTCAAAAAGTGGGAGGCATTGTTCGTGCGCCCAGATATCGTAACAAGCGAGACCCCTTTGTTTGTCCAGCTCAACAACTAAACAAAAGCGGTGAGGGGAACAAAATAAAATCTAGTCTATCGATATGAAAGTTGCTGTAACTCGATTAAAACTGACACGTTTTACGGCCACGAGGAGGCTCCGCGGAATTTGTGCGCTTGGTTTATAATCTATCTCAATGCTTGTTCCGCACCAACTAGATAGACTGCTTTTGAACAGCAATACACACTACCCATCGCATCTGTTAAGCTTTTAAGAGTCAACTGAGGCTTCGAGATCAATCCCGACAGATGATCGGCCAGCATACATGCAGGGATAAAGAGCCGCGTGGTGACATCGAGCACGACATCCACGCCAGCTTCCCCTCGTGGCTCCAATGTCCGAGTCTTTGCCTGCCATTAATAGTATGTGAACGTGTTCGGACTGGTTTATCACCAAAGGTTATATGAGCAAACCTAAGCAGCAAGCTCGGAGTCACAACAGGACCTGGGCTCGATATTCCTCGTGTTAACCAAATACAGCTAGCGCAAGCGAGTCCGCGCCAAATCCTCACCCCACCGCTTGACCTCGGGATGACGCAAATGAGGCAAGCTGGAATCGAAAAACGGTTGAAGATCCAGTGCATGTGCCGTTTCATATTCGCGTGCTACGTACGCGCATGAGTATAACTTAACCCGACGCTGACGGAGCTACATACCTTGCAGCGCCATCTCCAGTCTATCAAGGTCTACAGACACGTCAAAAACAAATCAAAACACGGTAGTAAGAATAGCAAAAACAGACCTTTGACGAACTTTGCTTCGCTCGATTCTCCCTCCTCGTACTCCTGTGTTAAGTATCAGCTTTGAATTGAGCCGCCTTGAGTGATGCAGGACTTACCTTCCAAAGGGCTTCGATTCGTAATGCTGCTGGGGAACCATGGAGCATATCATGCACAAAATTACGCATTGCTTCCTATGCGGTATTTTCGAGTCAGAGGTACAACTCGAGGTATCGCAAGGTACGGATGGCTGACCGCTTCTAGGCGCCGTTTTTCCTGTTTCGAAATACCTTCTCGAGGCGTGATGTCTCCCACTGCATGATTTCAGTGCTTATCCTTGCAACATGACATAGGATTTACCTTGTGCTTCAGCAAGATCATGTACGACAGCCATCATAACGCATCTTCAGACATCGCCATAAACATTTCATTCCACACCTCATCCACGATGGAAGCAACGCACTTGGAGACATCAAGCGTGCTGTCAGACGTACACATAGCGAGTATAGCCATGCGGTACATGTGGTCTGATATGCTATCGGGGATGCGAGAGTGAGTGCGTCATGCTATGACAAGGGTATGCATCGCGAACCTCTCCGCATTTGGGATCTGCAAAATCAGATAGTGTGAGTGATTTAGCGGTATGTTTGAATGGCATGAATATGTTCCTTATTATCGACCCATCCTGTGCGCTTTTGAGTCTACTCAGAACTGCATCAGTGCAGGGTTTGTACATGGAGTGATGACGATCTGTACCTTTAATCTTTCCAGGACGTGGAAGAATGCCAGCCTGTCGGCGGGGGTGTCACCTGTTGATACATACAACGGTGGAAACACGCGTTTAGCAGGAGGGACGATCTCAGACTCGTTCATGTGCGCAAAGTGAAACACGAAAAGCTCCTGCTTACGGATAAACGGGAAGCTAAATGGATCTCCGGCTTCCGACTTCCGATGATAAGATATGATACAATTTCAAAATCAAAGCGCTTAAGGCTACGAGACTTTCCCAGAAGACACGGCAGCTGCTCTACGTCGTTTGCTACCCCTCCGAATTTCCATCAAATCTGCCTCTATGTCTGCTTCCTTGCTAGTGCCTAGCATTGCTATACTCTTCCCTAGGCCGCCGACGCCGACCATGCTTGAGTGAAGTCCTGCACCTTTGGTACGACGCCTGGAGCCATTGGCGCCGGAGACACCACCGGCACCTGAAGACGGATTGGTGAGGGTGACAGCTGTGAGGGGGAAAGGGAAAGGAGAAGGTAGCTCATCGACGGAGAGCGAGTGGGGGTTGGTAAAAGGGCCAGTTGTAATGGGCGTGTTGCTTCCAAGCGAACCATTGACATGGTTTTCTCCTCGAAGTGCAAGGGGTGTTGGAGGAGGAGAAGTTCCTACTTTGTTTCGCAGTTTCCGAGTGATATGGGACCGAGACTGAGCGTCTAGCGTTGCGTCTGATTGATGTGGTGAATAGGATATTGAGATGAGAGTGTGTGTGACGTACCGTTTACGGTTCCCTCGCCTTCTTTTTCCTCTCTTGCACGACGTCTGCGCTCTTCTATGCCTTCGAGGAGCCTTTCTCGTATACGATCACGACCCTTGCGCCATTCTTCCTCCACTCTTTCACGTTCCTCCTCGTAAGCGGTCTGTATTGATTCCAAGCTGTGCTTTTCTTCGAATGCGTGTTGGGCGAGCAAGGCGGAGCGTTCAAGAGAAATGGGATATAAACGGAGATTATAAAGAGGATGGGTTTCTGGGCGTGAAGCGAGCTGCATTGCAGCGCTGTGGAGTGCAGAGATATTTTCAGTGAAGTGTCGTCCTCTAACACAAAGTTGAGCGGAGATGGGAAAAAGTGGTCGGGAATGACATACTCGTCTCTGCGGTCTAACATCTCTTTCCCTACTTTGCCTGATATGTCCTTTCTCTTCTTCTCTCGTTTTGGATCGTCTTTGTTCGTATGAGGTTAGTACGTATACTTGAGAAGGCAAGAAGTAGAGGCATACCCTGCACACGTGATGGACCTGCAGTTGGATGAGCGTTATGATAATGAGGATTAGGACCCTGAGGAGGCTGCATATTCGAATAAGAAATTGAGCTGAGCATGGTGTCTGACTGAATAACGTCTGTGCGCGCCTTATGGGTTGATGCATATGGTAGGGCAAACATTCCTGGTTGTGGTGGCATCGTACCCGGATAGATTTTGTCAAGTCTTTGACTTTGAGCGTAAACCAAGAATCGGAAACAGCGAGCTAGGCAAACTTTGTTCGACTCGTGCAGACCAGAAGCTCTCAGGCCGGGAGGTTATGCTATAAAAAGAAATTCAGAAATTCTCATTGCAACCGATCAATACAGGTCACGCGGCCGACCCTCCCTACAGTTATGTTCGGCACTTTTCTCAGCGCTTCAGTCTTCGAATGCTCTTGCGGTGCTTAGGAAGTCTTCTCTGAAATTATCGGTCTGGGTACTGCATGATCATATTCCCGCCAGTCATAATGCCGCTGCCGCCAGGCGCTGGATATCACGAGGATTCTTTTCTGTCATGCTCATCATGCCATTTCTCGATCTCAGTATCTTGCTCCATTGTACCAGCTTCTTAAATACAATCTACTACAACCTCAGTTACCCACTGGTTCTGTCCTCGTCGCATCTCGCTGAAAGGATCACTATCTCCGGGGAGAAGATGTGAACGTGAAGGAAGATGGGAAATTGAGGCACGAGGGTTATCTGAGAAGCTCAGACGGCGGCGTCTAAATGGAGGATACAAGTCACGGCAGACTCTGGCAGACTTTAAGGTGGACGGCAGGTAGTAAAGAGTCAGGATGTTAGGATGTTAATATTATCTACAAGTACTGACTCTGCCAAGCGCCAGGTACCTAGGTCTGCACAGACTTGTACCCAGATTGGCGAGGCTTCCAGAAACACAGAGCAGTCAATTCCTAATGTCTTGTACTAAGAATTTGCAAAGCGTTATCACTGTGTCACATCAGCTTACTGTTAACCCCATACAAGTTACAGCTTACTTATGCTATGGGTCAGCAGGTCCGAATTGTGCTCACCGAACCTGGACGCCGCTCGTATTGCGTGTCCCCAAGAATATTAATATAACATGCGCATCACGTCATACATCTGCGTCACATCTGTTAATATGTGCCAATCATGATTTGAGCTTGCAACCGTGGACACCTTTTCATCAGGAGCCTTATATAAATCCCAATCGATATCAGAATCCTCTCAAGCCCTCAAACCACATCCAGATATGAGTTTCTGCAAACACTGCATCCAAGGTGCGTTTATATCCTATCAACGACGATCGTCATCAACTGATTGCTGATCAACAGGCGTACGCCATGAGGGTAACCCTGCGGGTAAGACATTTTCCAATCTGCCACGTCCTACTTTCTCATCAGTCTCGTCATCAGGCAAACTTGAGACCATTGCCGGTGTCAATTGCTATATTGCCACACCTACTGTCGACTATCCCAAGGACAAAGTCATCCTCTTCCTACCCGATGTCTTCGGTATTGAGCTCATCAATAACAAGGTATGTCATTCGTATATCGCTCCTCCAACTTGGACTGACAAGGAATCCCACACCAGCTTCTCGCAGACGACTTTGCAAAAAACGGCTTCAAGGTTTGCATCCAATAATATACACGGACGCGACACTGACCGTATCATGTAGGTCGTTGCAATAGACTACTTGAACGGCGATTCTCTTGCTCCTGATATCATGAATGTTAGTCATGTGTGATTTCGTTTGCATCGCAAACCCTGATCCCACTCGTAGTCTCCCTCGTTTAATTTCATGGAATGGCTCCCAAAGCACGGCGCCGAACAGACCCGCCCACCCCTCGATAAGGTTATCGCCGCCCTCAAAGCGGAAGGCGTCACCAAGTTTGGTGCAACTGGCTACTGCTTCGGCGGTATGTTCCTCCACTCGCCTATTCTCTTCCCTTACTTGACGATGCCTATCAGGTCGTTACACTTTTGACCTTGCATTCGACAACGTCATCCAGTGCTCCGTCGTCGCTCACCCATCGCTCTTGACGGTTCCCGAAGACCTCGAGGTAACGCGTACTGTCAGGCATAGCGTTCCCCCCTCTGAACTCATTATTTCTAGGCGTACTTTTCCAAATCACAGGCGCCTCTCCTGATCAACTCCTGCGAAGTCGATCAGATGTTCCCTATCGCGGCCCAACAAAAGGCCGATGAAATCTTTGCAGATGGGAAATTCGCCCCAGGGTACAAGCGCGAGTATTTCGCTGGTTGCACACATGGATTTGCTGTACGTGGGGATATGAGTGATCCTCTGATCAAAGCAGGGAAGGAGGGCGCGTTCAAGGGTACCGTGGAGTTCTTCCTCGCACACCTGTGAACAGTTTGTTTGTTATAGGATTTGCGTGTGGTACGATTCAATCCAAATCCAATTAAATATGCAATCTCAAATTACAAAACTGAGATTGTCACATGGCATGTGCGGTCGTACTACGTGGCATGCCAGCAATGCCGCAGTGTACACACTTCACATCGATGACATAGTGTTCACCTTTCTATGAGCTATATATAAGATTATTAGTCCAATGTCTTTTCAACCCTCTCCTAACCATATCCAGATATGAGTTTCTGCAAAGATTGCATTCAAGGTGCCGTTTTATATGCTCAAGATTATCACTGAGTACTAATTGCAGATAGGCGTAAGCCATGAGGGCGAGCCTCAAGGCAAGTAGTTTTCCAATTGGTTACGTCGCATTAATTATCAGTGTCTTCACTAGGAACGGTTGAGATCTTCGATGGTGTCGCTTGCTACGTTGCCACCCCTGCTATTGACTATCCCAAGGACAAAGTCATCCTCTTCCTGCCGGATGTCTTCGGTATAGAGCTCATCAATACCCAGGTATGTCCGTTCGTGCTACCGCAGTCCCACTACATTGATCGGGACGGATGCAGCTCCTCGCTGATAGCTTTGCAGTCAACGGCTTCAAGGTTTGCACCCCAACACGTAGGATACTTGGATACGAAACTAATGAGATAATGCATTGCAGGTCGTTGCGGTCGACTATTTCAACACCGATAGTGTTCCTCTTAGCGTCCAGAACGTTGGTTTTGACCAATTTCTTTTGCACCACAAGCTCTGACCCCGTGTCCATTCACAGTCTACCTCGTTTGATCTCAAGGCATGGTTGGCTAATCATGGAAACCAGCAGACCCGGCCTGCCCTCGATAAGGTCATTGCCGTGCTCAAAGAGGAAGGCGTCACCAAGTTTGGGGCCACTGGCTACTGCTTCGGTGGTAAACCTCCCCATTCAACTATTTTTTCTCTGCCTAACAGTACATATTAGGTCGTTACACTTTTGACCTTGCCTTCGAAAATATCATTCAGTGCTCCGTCGTCTCGCACCCCTCGTTCCTGAAAATTCCCGACGACCTCGAGGTAACGCATACTGTCAGGCATGCTAGTAGTGTTCCCCTCTGAACTCACTCTTTCTAGACGTACTTTACTAAATCACAAGCACCCCTTTTAATCAACTCCTGCGAATTTGATGAGAAGTTTCCCGCTCCAGCCCGAGCAAAGGCCGATGAGATATTTGGCGATGGGAAATTCGCCCCAGGGTACAAACACGAATATTTCCCTGGTTGCACACACGGATTTGCTGTACGTGGGGATCTCAATGACCCGTTGACCAAAGCCGCGAAAGAGGGATCGTTCAAGGCTGCTGTGGAGTTCTTCAAAGAGCACCTGTGAGAAGTCTTGTCGTTGCGACGTCATTGATTCTCTAAATATGGTACAATTCAATTCTAAACTAATGTCGAATCTCAAATGCGAAATTACGACGGTCTTGCTGATTTGAAATCTTGAAAGTCAGTTTATCCGGGCTCTGACACATACTTAATTGGTGAGTTTGTCCGAAGCACTCTACATCAGCGAAACACCATTTTTCCCACCACCAAAAAATGGAACTTGGTCCCTTCTGTACAGAACTGTACAGAGCCTACAGAGGCAAACTGATTTGCTGATGTAGGCTCCTAAAGCTTTATTTATCATTTGACAAATATTATACGTATTTTAGAGTAGATAAAGCTTTGTTGCGTTGATTACATAATGTCATACTTTGTTTGTGATCAATTTCTTTTGCACTCAAGTTCTGCCAGGTCGATGATCCGTGTCCAGTCACAGTCCACCTCGTTTGACCCCAAGGCATGGTTCACTAAACATAGAAACGAGCAGACCGCCCTTTAGTAAGGTTATTCCCATGCTCAAAGAGGACGGCATCACCAAGTTCGGGGCCACTGCTTTGGTGGTACATCTCCCCATTCAACCATTTGTTTCTCTGCCTGACGGTCCATATCAGGTCGTTCACTTTTGACCTTGCCTTCGAAAATATCATCTAGTGCTTCGTCGTCTCCCGCCCCTCACTCTTGAAGGTCCCCGACGACCTCGAGGCAACATATATAGACATACTAGTAGTGTTCCCCCTCCGAAGTCACTCTGTCCAGATGTACTTCAACAAATCACAAGTATATGTCCTGATCAACTTTTGCGAAGTTGAGGAGATGTTTCCTGCTGCAGCCCAAGAAAAGGGTGATGAAGTCTTTGATAATGGGAAATTCGCCCTAGGGTACAAATGTGAGTGTTTTCCTGGCTGCACGCACGCATTTGCTGAACGTGGGGATATCAAAGACCCGCTGATCAAAGTCAGGAAAGATCTGGGATGGTTCAAGACTCCTGCGGAGTTCTTCCAGGAGCACCTGTGAGAAATCTTGTCGTTGCAACGTTATGGATTCTCTGTGTATGGTACGATTCCCAGTGTCGAATCTCAAATGCAAAATTAAGATCGCCCTATGGCATGCCGCAGTTGTGGTCACGTTGTTAGCCATGTCAGCATCATTGCCAAAAGCGTGTGTACGCGTCATGCTGGTGAAATAGTGGTCATCTCGGGTGTCACTAGTCAATTCCCAATTTGATGACAAAGTTTGAATGCTCACAATCTTGAGTCATCAGTTGAATATATCGACCTGGACAACTTCGCGATGAGCTGTATATATAACGTAGCATCCCTCGACCCTCTTCTAACCACCTCCAAGTATGAGTTTCTGCAAGGACTGCATCCAAGGTGCGTTGTATAACATCCCCGTCCACATCGAGCACTAATAGTGAACAGGCGTACGTCACGAGGGTAAGCCTTCAGGTGAGCACTTTTTCAACTTGCCACGTCGCATCGTTCATTAGTGGCTTCGCTAGGAACACTCGAGACGATCGCCGGTGTTGCTTGCTACGTCGCAACCCCTAGTGTCGATTATGCCAAGGAAAAAGTCATCCTCTTCCTACCGGACGCCTTCGGTATCGAGCTCATCAATGCTCAGGTGCCCCACAATCCTTGTGACATAGTACTCCACATTTACTAAAAGGGGTGCATACCCACAACAGCTTCTTGCCGATGACTTTGCCAAAAACGGTTTAAAGGTTTGCACAAACCGTAGTACGTATAAGTCCAGGATACGATATTGATGGTATGATACAGGTCGTCGCGATCGACTATTTCAACGGCGATGGTCTTCCCGCTGATCAAGTCTTGAACGTCAGTTTATTCCTGGCCGATGCCTTCATTACTAAGAATCCGGGCTCTGACACATGTCCACTTCCTAGGATAAATCATTCAACTTATGGGGATGGCTCGCCAATCATGGCGCCGAGGTCACTCGTCCCCCACTGGACAAGGTCATTGCTGCGCTCAAAGAGGAAGGCGTTACCAGGTTTGGAGCCACAGGTTACTGCTTCGGCGGTACGTCCCTTTAGGCTATTCAGTCATCTCTTCCTCTCAAGTCTTAAGTTAATATGCACCGCAGGTCGTTACACCTTCGACCTCGCATTCGATGATATTATCCAATGCGCTGTTGTGTCCCACCCCTCGTTGTTAAAGATCCCCCAAGACCTGGAGGTGACGTACATCCTCCTCTTCATAGTTGCATAGCATTCATTACCTCTCTGAATTCGTTCTTCTAGACATACTTTGCCAAATCGGCAGCACCTCTCCTGATTAACTCATGCGAGAATGATAAAATGTTCAATGCAGAAGCTCAGGCAAAGGCTGATGAGATTTTCGGTGATGGGAAGTTTGCTGCAGGATACAGGCGCGAGTACTTTCCTGGATGCACACATGGGTTTGCTGTCCGTGGTGATTTGAGCGACCCACTGGTCAAGGCTGGGAAAGAGGGATCATTCCTGGCTAGCGTGGAGTTTTTTCAGGAGCACCTGTGAACTGCCTGTTGCAGGACGTACAATTCAATCTCAAAGGCAATAATGTAAAACACACAAGCACATTTCACTGTTGTTACATTTTTACAGAACCTCTCATCCTTGATGGTAAAGGAGTCTGAGCGAAGTGTGCAAACACCATCTCGTGCTCATCCGCGGCCTTGATACACTCGTCCATGACGCTTCCACTGGGCGCAGCGAGATACATCACCCCACTCTTCTTAACCAAGTGCACATTATCCGCAAATGGGAAAACCGCATCACTCGAGTCTGCAACCTCACTAACTTCCCAGCCACTCTTCTCCGATTCACTGAGCGACACAGGCACCTCCTGGAGTTGTCCCTCCCACTGGGCATGCTCACCGCCCTCGAGTATCTCCTCACTCAGAAAGAGGTCGAACGCGTTCGCTTTTTCTGCGCGCTTGACGCTTTTTTTGAACGGGAGTGCGAGGACGGGTGGTGTCCATGTCCGTTTGTACGGTTGCCGTGGTCCCAACACGTTGACAAGAATGGACACAGCTCCTCGCAGATA
This sequence comes from Suillus spraguei, assembly GCA_016800925.1. Taxonomy (NCBI): domain Eukaryota; kingdom Fungi; phylum Basidiomycota; class Agaricomycetes; order Boletales; family Suillaceae; genus Suillus; species Suillus spraguei. The sequence continues at coordinate 16,398 of JABCPU010000355.1, read as the reverse complement.
GCTCTGCAGTCGACCGTTTCAGGGTTTGCACCCAAACACGTAGTATACCCGGATACGACTCTAACTGCATAAGTGCCAAAGAAGGTAGTAGATTCTGAAGTACCTGAGAAGTAGGAACTCGAGGACTCATCAGACTCAGATGCCTGTGAGGCGGAATCAGTAGTACTGATGGTGGTAGGTGACAAGGGATAGGAATCCTCAGATTATCCATCACTTGCAGCCTGAAACTTGTTGAATGCGAAAATATGTTTGGCCTGACGAGCACGTTGACGCCGCTGACGGATCTTCCTGTATTGGAGAAAGTCTCGTAACAGCCGTTGGGCACGTTGCTGACGTGGAGTGTACCAAGCCATGACATAGTGGTGAATGGTATAGCAGGACTTATCTACACATTGAATTATCTAAACTCTATGTATGAGAATCGGAGGTATTCAAAGTTACGGCTGATTCAGGGTCGATTCAGGTTGAAGAATCTACTCGAAAATCGGAGTCAGAATCGTGGCCTGAACCGCCATGTTTGAATTAGTTGATGATGGCAGTAGTGGACTGGGTTGTGGCAAAACCAACCCCGAAGATGGAGCCATCTAACACAGTGTAGAAGCGCTGCATAAATGTGTAGCCAGCAATAAAGTCAAACAGTGCGCTACTTCCTGGGGGCAGCCTGGTAACGATGAGATATATCCCATTGTCCTCACCACCAGGAAGCTTGTGGTTGAGAAAACGAGGCCATATTTGGGCATTAGGGATGAGACTGAGGGTATCCTGTGCACAATGGTGAACAAGGGATGTGAGGGCTGACAGAATTGACATACGTCGTCGCTAATATGGAATTTCAAGTCATGCAGGGCATCGTACTGGTCAGGGGTAACACGGAGAAGACCAGTCGGCTTATCAAAAGTAGCACCGGTTGCAGCCTGGTACTTGTCATAGGCATCTATCGAACGCTGATTAGACCATTATTACTCGCTGCACTCTGAATACACACCGGAGGCAATTTTAATATAGATGGTGCCAGTATCGATGATACCAGCAGTCTTTTCCAAGATCTCCGTGCCGCCGTAAGTGATGCTCTGATCGATACCCCAGTAGTCCGCTGAGGGGGAGGTGTCCGTGATAGGACTGAAACAACATAGTTACCAAGAGTCCGGATTGATCTAGGAGCTGAGGTAGCTTACGTGTATATAATGTCATTAGTGCATTTGGTATAGTCAGGTTCACCAAAGGCGAGCTCTCCAACATCGGAGTCTCCATCCCTAGTCATGGGCTGGAAAAAGATACCAACAAGGTTATGACGAATGACGCCTGTGTTAAACAGGCAGTCGGTAAAAGTCGGGTACGTGCCAGGGTTAGCTCGGGTGTCGGCTGTCAAATCTCGAGGCCCGAGGCCAAGGATACCGTCATATCTGATATTTCTTGAAGTAGAAGCAACAGCGAGTTCGTAGTTGGGGATGGTGAGTCCACCACCGAGAGTGACGGTATCGAGGAAGATAGTTCCTATAGATAATTGTAGGTATTTTCAACTTATGATATTGTTGTATGTCGTACCAGAGAAGAAGGCAGCAGGACGCCCCCCCTTAGTACCACCGTAGGTTTGCCCTACACACTGTCCAGTGTTGACGCCCGGTGCCCTGTATGAAGTGCGGGCGGAGTTAATCCATGTGACCGCGCTACCGGTGTCGACAATCAAGTTGTCTTGAATCATATATCAGTAGCCGCATGGTTTCTCAGTGTTGAACTGACAGGTTGTGGGCGGGCTGCCAACGCGAAGTGCTACTGTGTATTTACCCCAACCGGCGAATAGCACAGGGATGCTTTCATCACGTCGGCCATGCGTATGGTAGTCCCTGAAGGCTGCCACACGAGCTTCATCGTGTTGCACGAGGTCAAAAGTACCATTGGAGACGTTCAGTCTCTTGGTAAGGGGGAGGATGATGGGGGAATTGTGAACTTTGACAGGCGATCCCGTGATTTCCAAAGCTAGGAGAAGTGTCAATAAGGACGCAGTGACTCGGAGGAACATGGTTTATTAGAAGTAATGTCATACTCAGTAGCTCATTATATACTTCAAGTTATGTGCCAGCGAACGCGATGACCGTGGCACGTACTATATTGAAACGTCCCCCTCAAGAAGGCAATCATGAGGTAATTCCGATCTAAATCACATCATGAGTGCAATAATTTAACTCTCGATAAAAGACCGTTTGCTTTTGATCCTGGCAGGTGGTAGGAATTTCAATACGATTCGCCTGGTTACCAATGGTTCAAACATTCATTAACTTACCTCACGTTCATTTCCATAGAAATGCCACCCATCATGAATACATTGCTCAGGTTAATGTAGCAAGCGTTGCTGAGCGCTGAGGAAAGCGGTTGTAATGTCCATCCCCGACTCAGTGGGAGTCATGTTCGCCTATTACGTAATGACGCACTATGACGTACTAGCGTTGATAGCTTTGAAGAACTTGGTACTATTGCTAGGCCCCCTTCTCGACTTGCCGGTGAGAATAGTCACGCGAGTATTCAAGACAGCAGTCGAAAACCTCTTCGCTGAAGAATCAGATTTGCACATCGACGCAATTTGCACCTGGCTTGCAGTCGAGCATAACACCACTGTGACCACACTATCCTTATTTGTTGGCGATGGTTCAGGGTTCGGTGCCTTATGCTCTCATTATCATTGACGTATGGCGCAGGCGAGTCTGAGAACTGCAGTGGTTCGTCGCTCCCAGGCCGCTTCGAGCTTAGGTCTGACTGAGATTTTGATTGTTGGCATTTTTAAATTGGTTTTATTCTATTTTACCATAGAAATATATGTTCATGACAAGAAGCAATATGAAGAACTGATAGTATCTGAAAACTTCGTATGATTCACAGGAATTTTCCCCTGGTGTCCAGGACATGTTGTTCTGTTGATTTCTTTTTTCGTCACTAAAATTTCATAAATCTAGAATTGCACACTGCTGTAACTTGATTTATATTCCGTACATACCGTACACTACGTCATACGTCCGTATAATGCTCCGTACCGTACCGTTTGCTTGGTCCGTTGCCAATGTAATGTACGGTATACGGGTTAAAACATTAACTGTCTACGGTACAGTGTGCGGCCCTATTGATGATGCGGTCAGGTTCACAGGGTGCGAAAAGACGACACAATTCATAATCGGAGGTGGCAGATTACCTTGCGAAGCAAGGTCATATGGCGTGGAAGATATTCTGACAGACTATGACATCAATAGTACGTGATACACATAACTAATAGCGCCATCTAAAGTGGCAATGCCCGCTACCTGATTAGTCAGTTTTATCGCTTGCGCCAGTCTTCCATAATTCATCTTTTTTCGGCATTAAAGACATGTATATGGACACTACCCAGGCCATACTGTAAGAATGATACATTAAATACCTATAGTTATAATGGAAGTGTGATACATAGATTACTATGGTGCATACATAGGGCTGATATATCAGTGGAGGATCCTGTCAGGCCATTCGTCTTACACCCCACCTACTGTGGGAATACTACACAACACCAAAAACATCGCCCATTTTGGAAATCTCCATAATATCAATTATCCTCACACCCTACCTCACTGCAGCTTCACCACCACACCACAATAGGTTTCTCTTCATATATAAGTAGTAGTTTGGCATATATGTGTATAATATAATATAATGGACCGCTTTTTTTGTTTATTTGTGTGCCTGCTCCTCCTCCAGGTCTCTTTCAACATAACCTGGGGCACAGAACACTTTCGCATTTTTGTCCCTTTGATAGGTGTGTGATCTAGGACATTTAGAACATGTCTAGTAACATATTTGAAGAGATTTCCATCTTTATTTGACCTCCTGAGACGTCTGTTGGCGATCATACATCTTCTTCCAGTTGCTTCTTATCTTGAACATATGCTACATGCATTACATCATTCTGTTACATGTGCTACAAGTTTCGTTATCTCTTGACACCATGTGCTACCTACTATACAGTTGCACCTTCGACCCTCAGCCACAGATACGCATGGCTGTTTATCAATAGCGTCATCTTGTCGTAATCACCTCAGCGTTGTCCCAACATCACGCTGAGGTGAGTAGATCATAGCTCATACCATTGACTCCTTTTGTTGACGTGTACACCTAGACTCGCGTTCTAGGCCCCTTTAGGTTATGAGCCCTGAGCCATAAGGCTCAGTATCACAACAGGGAACAGAAACGAAACTCTCCAGGACGAATATCTTACGCTCACTATTTCCGTCTAAACTCAACTCTATTAACCTGCCGTCATGGGAAAACTTTATCATATCATCGAGCTGACAGGTGCCAATACCTACTCCAGTTGGTGTAGATTGGTGAAGCTTGCCCTTGCCAGTGAAGGACAATAGAATCACTGTAGTGTCAGGACAAACCCTGATGACTTTGCTGAATTTGCAAGTGTATTCCCTGTTGCCGCCACTTCAGGTCAGCCAACGGCAGACGAAAGAAAGAGTATGAGAGAATGGATAAAGGAGGACGCACAAGCTAAGGCTATTATCTGCCGAAAGCTCTCCCCGATCGTTCAGAACATGCTCGACGAGTCTCTCTCAGCCCGTGAACAATGGGACATGTTAGCACAGCGCTTCTCACGCCTCGACGTAACTTCACAGTTTGAACTTCACTCTCAAATGTTTGCTGAGAAGCTCAGAGATGCGGAAGATGCTCCCCGTTATTTAGGAGTGCTAGAGAATGGTCAGTGACACTTTGCAGAGATGGGTGTCAGTTTTTTGGATGAAGAAGCCATATTCATGCTATTGGACAGGTTACCTCAAACACTGCGATGGATTGTATTCTGAGGACTTACCATTGGAATGTACTCAGGATCTTCATCTTCTGCCCTAGTAACCACTTCAGCCACAGCGACTAAGCCGACAGTTTCCCCCCCCGTTCCACCAAAGATCACGTTCCAAACCATCGCAACCTCTTTTTTGGAGGAAGCTAATCATCAACTCACCCAATTGCAATTGAAGATGGCAAAACCAGGCTCAGAGTATGCAAATGCACTCGGCGGGTTACAGGCATCCACTTCTTCTGGGGGTGATGCACGAACCAACCCTGTGAACAGCATCAGAATTCATAAATACAATCCTAAGGGGATGCCCTGCGATAACCCAGTCTGTCTCAGCTTACCTCGCTCACTAACCCACGATCTAGAACATTGTCTCCAACCTGGGGTGGTGCAGAGGGCACTAAGAGTTCCTGGGAGAAGAAGGGCGGTAAAGCTAAAAAGGACGTTGCAGCATCAGCAATGGAATCATCCAAATCAGAACAGCCAACACCTACCCCTTCCACTGACGCACCAACGCCTCTGCAACGACCTCGAGAACTGTCCTGTGTGATGATCAAAGAGATCAGCCCTGATACCATGAGTGAGGAAGACATAGCATGCATTGCTGGTCAAGCGCTTTCCACCATCCATTATTCTGGTGCTACTTCCACCCTTATCACGAGTCAAGATGTCTTCTGGAGCTACTCCATGGAATCAAAGGTCACTGTCAAAACTGCTAACCATGGCACATTGACTGCATTAGGGCATGGTGATTGTGTAGCGGAACTTACCGTTAATGGCCGCATTAGTCGCGTTTGTCTCATGCAGTGCCTTCATGCTCCTGGTGCCCTCATTAACCTGCTTTCTGTCGGCTACATGCTGAAGAAAGGATGGGAGTGCAATTTTAAGCCTTATCCTGCGCGCTGCGAACTAGTCTATCACAACAAGCCACTTGGCAGCCTTCTGATGCTCGGGAACTTATTCTTCATTGACCTCAAGTTCCTCACCCCATATACACTGCCTATCCACACTAAACACCTCAGGAAAATATCTGCCTTTGCTCACGTACCCTTGTCATGGGCCCTATGGCACACTCGCATGGGTCATATTGGTGGAGACGCAGTGAAGCGCCTGCCCATTTTTGCAACAGGAACAAAGGTGGATATCACCACTGCGCTGCAGTGTTGTGAACCCTGCATAATGGCCAAACACCCCCACAGACCTTATCCACTGTCAGAAACTCCACGTGCCACACATATGCTTGATCTCATTCACTCAGACTTGTGCGGCCCTTTTCCCATTGCAACTCCTCACAGTAAAGTGCACTTCATCATCTTCCTTGATGACCACACCAATTTGTTAAATCTCCAACTCTTGGCCACTAAGGATCAAGCCCTGGAGGCATGGTCTCTCATCAAGAAGAGATGGGAAAATCACGCTGAGCGCACCATCAAAGTTTTTCATTCAGATAATGGAGGTGAGTTTCTCAGTGCAGCTTTCATAGCATCCTTGGTTACAGCAGGTATTGAGTGATAACTCTCCGCTCCCTATGCCCATCAACAGAATGGGAAGGCAGAAAGAGCCATACACACCATAGAGGGACGTCTATTTGCAATGTTAGAAACTGCTCACCTCCCAGCCACATTTTGGGGAGAAGCCGCTCTCACAGCCTGTTACCTATGTAACTGAAGTGAATCTAGCGCTTTGCCTCCAGGCATAACTCCCTATGAGCTCGTCAATAATTGGAAGCCTGACCTCTCGCATCTTCATGTATTTGGCTCTTGTTGCTTCGCCCATATTCATATTCCTACTGAGTTACAGGCCAAACTTGGCCCTCACTCATGACAGGCAGTTTTCCTCAGCTATCCTGATGGAGTCAAGGGTTATTGGCTTTGTGATAAGGACACAGGCCATTTCTTTACTGCTAGAGATGTCATATTTGATGAAAACTTCTCATCTGTCACCCAGTCCAATGAGTCCGACTCAGAAGATGAGACTCTCAACTCTACTACACCACCCGTTCCAGTGTTTACTCCATCCACTCCTCACAGCACTCCTTCTTCTCCTGCCACTCCAATCCTTCGTCGCTCTATTCGCCCACATATTGCCACAAAAGCCGGACAAGCCTATGCAGAAGAAATGGCTGTTTCCAAGGCCAGGCTACAGGCCTTGCACGAAGTCTGGACAGCCAGAGCAGAGAACCCTACATGTGGCGATGCAATCACCCCAGTCCCTATTGCTGACATGCCCCCTGAACATTTAGCAGAGATTGAACCTAACATGGACGTACCTGATGCCTTCACTAACATCATCATTGAGGAGCACGCTCATGTCAGCATTCACAGTGACTGCTGGCAAAACCCATCCAGTCCCGACTATGACATGAAGTTACCTCCCCTACCTATGAGGAGGCCATGCTGTGCTCTGATCGCAGCGAGTGGCTATCTGCAACTCCCCTCCTTTTCTTCACTGGGTCAAGGGTCGTATTGATGAGCACTTCGGTATTAAGGACTTGGGGCCTGTACAGAAGTTTCTCGGTATCCAGTTTGAGAGAGATCGTGAGGCTCGCTGCCTCTGGATGCATCAGGGGGAATATATCAGTTACTTGCCCGATAAATACGGTATGCTTGATTGCAACCCCATCCTGCTCCCTCTCGATGCCAACGACCCATTTGGTCGACCATCTGATGTGCAGGACATCATACCCAACCTCCTCTCGCGTTATCGGAAGCTCATTGGGGGGCTACTCTACCTCTCAATCTGCATGCGCCCTGACATTGTTAAGACTGTACTCAAGGGTAGAGAGATCCGAAGGGCTTTGGCCTCAGTTCGTACACTGTGCCCCTTTCTCGAGTAATGCCCCTTATTTCAGGGAGGAGTTATTCGTCCGAAGACCCGGGAGGAGTTGCGTGACAGATCCAGGTGTCTGAAGGTGTCGGATATGATACGTCCGAAGGTTATTCGGAATGTAAGGAGAGGACAGAGATTAAGGCTAGTTTCGGAATGAGTTCCTAACTAGAAACTAACGGAGATGGACTATCCGAAGATAGAGTCGGAGGTATAGACTATAGGAATCAATCCTAAGTCTCGGAAGGTGACTTAAAGTGGAGAGTGGCTTAAGTCTGGAGAAGGCAGAATGAGTAGAATCTAAGATGATATTCGAACTAAGGTTCTACGGAGATCTACAAGTGGTTTATATACTGTAAGTATCTAAGACGGATAATCAGCAAGTCCGGGACCGAGGGCTATGTACGAAGCGTAGCGGAAGTCTATTAGTTAATGCACAGCGGATCAGTAAGCATGAATCGGAAATGAACACAGGAAACGGATCAGTAACACAGGACGGAAATATAAACAGCCGGAGTACCGGTAGCAGGAGAAATGACGAAAGGAGATAGACGCAGATGTACACAAGGGAGTTAAGGTGCGAGAAGTGAGTACATTCGGATGGGTGGTCCGGACAAGATCTGTGGACCGGACGGATATGGAAACGATCGGATCTGGACGGATATGGTCGGATCTGAGATTAGAAGTATGGTATATGACAGACATCTCTTTTGCTGTTAATTCCCTTGCTCAGCACAATGCCAACCCTTTTCCAAATCATTTTGCCGCTGCCAAGCGCCTCCTCCGCTATCTTAGTGGAACAATCAATGTACATATGCACTATGGGGGTGCCTGCATCAATGAGGATTTACATGCCTACTGTGATGCTGACTGGGCCAGCAACCCTGAGGATCATCTCTATCTCAGGCTATGCTTGGTTTTATGCAGGGGGTTTGATTGCTCACACCTCCAAGAAGCAGTCCATGCACGCCCTCTCCTCCACTGAAGCAGAGTATATGGCGGTGACATATGTTTTCCAGGAGGGACTCTGGTTGTGTTCCCTCCTAAATGAATTACACATTTCTTACCCTGTCCCCATCATTGTCTACATGGACAACACTGGTGCTATCTCATTGTTGGTTGAAGTGAAGAACCACATTCACTCCAAGCACATTGACATTTGCTATCACTTCATCCGTGAGTACTTTGACAAGGGCATCTTCTTGCTTAAATGGCTCCCTTCTCATAAGAACACGGCAGACATTTTCACAAAGGCCCTCCTATGTCCTCTATGCTTGAGAAGCACATTTTGGCTCTCTTGCTGGTGTCTCGGTGAGGGGGTGTGTTGGTGATCATATGTCTTCTTCCAGTCGCTTCTTATCTTGAACATATGCTACATGCATTACATCATCCTGTTACATGTGCTACAAGTTTCGTTATCTCTTGACACCATGTGCTACCTACTATACAGTTGCACCTTCGACCCCTAGCCACAGATATGCACAGCTGTTTATCAATAGCGTCATCTTGTCGTAATCACCTCAGCATTGTCCCAACATCACGCTGAGGTGAGTAGATCATAGCTCATACCATTGACTCCTTTTGTTGACTATTTGACCTCCTGAGATGTCCTGCACCAATAGATGTAGTACATATACAGAAAAACATAAAATATGTTCTCATTTGATTATTTTTAGGTGGATGGACTTAATTACAGGATCCCCAACACCTATTTAACAATAGAAACAATGTATCAGGAGTTTAGGACTATATGACAAGATCCTGTTGTGTAGTGCAGCCACCCTCTCCTGGTGGTTTGCCCCCAGTCAATTTTTTCCTATAGGACCGGACCTCAACTCTTGTGAGGGGTCCATTTCTACTCATATTTAGAGTATATGTATAACTTAGCTAACACAGAAAACCTAAAGCATTCACCTGCAGGAGCACAATTGGACAAAGTCGCATTTCTGACATTTTGATATTTTCTAACCACTCTACCCTTGCATCCATGATCCAACCTGTTCATAAATGATTTATATAGCATATTTACTTGCTTTTAATGACAAAGATTAGCTTAAAATGAGCCGGATGTTTGAGATTGTGTCTATACTTGATATTTCTACTGATAAGGGGTCCAACCTTCAAAACATCGAATTTTCATGATCAGACACCTGGACTGCATTTAAAATATATAAAATATCATAGGTTTACATTTTCAGAAAGATCCATCAAGTACTGAGTGAAAGGGAAGCAAAAGAACATACAGTGGCTCAAAAAACTGTCCGCATGTTTTGGCATTTTTCACTATCTATAATATTGTGTGAGAACAAACAAATGCCTCAAAAACATGCTTATACCACATTGTAGTATGGCTTCAGGGCTTTCATTTGAGCCCTACACCGTGGGAATCGGTGGAGATATGGTGGAGATACAAGGCTCACAAAATGGTGACTCATGCGGACAGTTTTTTGACTCAAGTATTTTACAGTAATAACCAGGTATTCTAGTATTTTGTATGACCTCCCTTGGCTTTAATTACTGCCTCTATCCTTCTAGGCATACTCTCAATTAATTTCTGGCAATCCTCAGCTGTGATCTTCCCCCATTCCACTGCTACTCTCTCCCAAAGCTCCCATACTCCTTTAGGGGGGTTTTCATAGGCTTGAAGCTTTTTCTTGAGTGTTCCCCAGAGATGTTCAATGACATTGACATCAGGAGACTGTGCTGGCCAGTCAAGAACATTGATGTTATGTTCTTCAAACCATTCCCTAGCTCTTCTGGATGTGTGCTTGGGATCATTATCCTGTTGGAAAATGATATCTTCTTCATCAATCCCTGATTCTGCCAAGCTAGGCAGCAAGTGGTCATTTAAAATGTCCACATACTGCTCAGCATTCATCTTCCCCTCAACCTCAGCAAGCATTCCCACACCATTCCATCCCATACAGCCCCATACCATTAAAGAACCTCCTCCAAACTTGACAGTCCCATTAACCTCTCTGTCTGTTAGGCCATCTCCCTTCTTTTTCCATACATACACCTTCCCATCTGACCCAATCCTATTGATTTTGGTCTCATCTGACCATATAACATGCTTCCAGTCCTCTACAGTCCAGTGTTGATGAGCTAAGGCAAAGGCTAGTCTTCTCTGCCTATGTTTGATGGAGAGAAGAGGCTTTTTCTTCTTTGTTACTGCCTTAAGATGAGCTGCCTTGAGAACATTCCTCACAGTTTGTGAAGAGACAGGGGTAGTGATGGTGGAATTGATATAATGGGTGGCTTGGACAGCATTATCAGCCTTTCCTGTAGTGATATGTTGGATAATAGCCCTTTTGTCAGTAGAGGTAAGCTTGGATGGACGTCCTCTACAAGAGTTTTCCTTGTCTGGGTGGCTTTCTTTGATGAACTTGGCCACAGTGGACTTGCATACTCCAGTTCTAGAGGAAATTTGGCGAGCAGAGAGGCCAGCATAAGACAGAGAGAGGATATTATCTCTTTGAGCAGAGGAGATGGCTTTCATGGTGATTATGACTATGATACATGAGATATTCTGGTTTATATAGTTAGATATAGTCATAAAATAACATAATGACACCACTTTATAATTTATATAATAGTGGCATGATTTTTATGGTGTCATAAATAATGATTTATATAGTTTTAATATACACTCAAAAAACTGTCCACATGAGTCATCATTTTATAAGCCTTATATCTCCACCATATCTCCGCAGATTCCCACGGTGTAGGGCTCAAATAAAAGCCCTGAAGCCATACTACAATGTGGTATAAGTATGTCCTTGAGGAATTTGTTCATTCTCACACAATATCATAGATAGTGAAAAATGTCAAAACATGCGGACAGTTTTTTGAGCCACTGTATGTGTAAAATGTGATAATTAACACATATCACACAAAAGTCTCATTGATGTATGATATAGGCCAAAGATTTGATTAAATTTGAATAGGATACATGTTAGACTACAAAAGGAACCTATACTACACCTTGCCCTGAGGGTGTTACGACCATGCAAAAACCGGAGATTAGCAAGAAGTCCTGGTCTTACATGGGGTTGTACCGAAGGGTTGTAAGTCAAAGGGGCTTGGCCTCAGCTCGTACGCTGTGCCCCTTACCCGAGTATGTGCCCTTAATTTCGGATGAAGTCCAAGGGAGAGTTCTGGTGGAGTCCGGATGGAGGGTCCGGACGAACTCTAAGGCAGGATAGCTCGACAGAGCTCCGATGGACTTCCGGATGAGCGCGGGAATGCGCCGGAACTATTTCCGGAAGGTAGGGAGTAATGGTAACACTATTGGAACAAGTTCCAAGTAGAACGGATGAAGGATGGACCGCTGGACAAAGTCCAGGGCAGGATAGGAGCAGAGCTCCGGAGGGAAAGATGATCCATAGATGTCAGAGGATAGGATAGGATGGATCCGAAGGACTAGGGGTCCGAAGGTCCGGAGCTCGGAGGAGCGGAGGAGCGGAGGAGCGGAGGAGCGGAGGAGCGGAGGAGCGGAGGAGCGGAGGAGCGGAGGAGCGGAGGAGCGGAGGAGCGGAGGAGCGGAGGAGCGGAGGAGCGGAGGAGCGGAGGAGCGGATGATCGGATGAGCGGAGGAGCGGAGGAGCGGATGATCGGAGGAGCAGAGGAGCAGAGGAGCGGAGGAGTGGAGGAGCAGAGGAGCGGATGATCGGATGATCGGATGAGCGTAGCTCTGTGGATCTTAGAGGAAGTGTTGGCTACTAGAGAGGAGTAGGTCCGGATATGGTGTAGGGATAGTATAGACTACTCCGGACAAGGTCCGGAATAGAAACAGACAGTATAAGACTACCAAAGGTAGAGTCGGAGGTGAAACAGATGATAGACGGAGATGGATGAAGTCCGAACAGATTATAGGACATAGGATCAAAGCTCCGGCCTAGGGAGTAATCCCATAGGCCTGAGTTGGAAGCTTACAAGGGCCGGAGCCCAAGTGCAAGAACGGAGACGGAGTTATATAGACATGATAACAGGATACAGAGTAATCAAAGGAATATACAGAAGTAGGAACAATGAATCAGACTAAGGTCTGCAGGAGTTGTACTACAAGTTTATATACTGTAGGTAGCATGCCGGAAGGCAAGCAAGGATAGTCCGAGGCTATGTTTGAGGCATTGCGGAACACAAGGCTATGAACTCGGAAATAAGACTTGTACGAAATATCTTATCAAGACGGAAGTCAAGATAACCGAAAGCCAGAGGTGCAGAGATAACCGAAAGCCGGACACAGGTATTAACCTAAAAGGAGTAACGCGCAGGTGCGCGGGAATAGTTTCGGATATGAGCATGGATCGGATATGGACACGGATCGGATATGGACATGGATCGGATATGAACACGGATCAGATATGGACACGGATCGGATATGGACATGGATCGGATGAGTGGATCAGATCGGATGGATGGACTGAGTCGGATATGGATATGGATTAGATATGGATGGATGTTGATTGGGTGTCCAGATGTCCATGGATCAGACCTGAATGTACGGTATATGACAGAGGGTAGAAGATATGTGGAAGTGACGTGGTGGTAAAGTAAGTTGGTGCAGCATTAAAGTCCTACCACTAGTACTCAACTGACCATTTTCGATGTTTTGAGTCTTTGAGTTTCCCATACCCGATTTCTTATCTATTCTACTTCCTCAACACTCAATTCTTAATGGATCTTTCTGAAAATGTAAACCTATGATATTTTATATATTTTAAATGCAGTCCAGGTGTCTGATCATGAAAATTCGATGTTTTGAAGGTTGGACCCCTTATCAGTAGAAATATCAAGTATAGACACAATCTCAAACATCCGGCTCATTTTAAGCTGATCTTTGTCATTAAAAGCAAGCAAATATGCTATATAAATCATTTATGAACAGGTTGGATCATGGATGCAAGGGTAGAGTGGTTAGAAAATATCAAAATGTCAGAAATGCGACTTTGTCCAATTGTGCTCCTGCAGGTGAATGCTTTAGGTTTTCTGTGTTAGCTAAGTTATACATATACTCTAAATATGAGTAGAAATGGACCCCTCACAAGAGTTGAGGTCCGGTCCTATAGGAAAAAATTGACTGGGGGCAAACCACCAGGAGAGGGTGGCTGCACTACACAACAGGATCTTGTCATATAGTCCTAAACTCCTGATACATTGTTTCTATTGTTAAATAGGTGTTGGGGATCCTGTAATTAAGTCCATCCACCTAAAAATAATCAAATGAGAACATATTTATGTTTTTCTGTATATGTACTACATCTATTGGTGCAGGATGTCTCAGGAGGTCAAATAAAGATGGAAATCTCTTCAAATATGTTACTAGACATGTTCTAAATGTCCTAGATCACACACCTATCAAAGGGACAAAAATGCGAAAGTGTTCTGTGCCCCAGGTTATGTTGAAAGAGACCTGGAGGAGGAGCAGGCACACAAATAAACAAAAAAAGCGGTCCATTATATTATATTATACACATATATGCCAAACTACTACTTATATATGAAGAGAAACCTATTGTGGTGTGGTGGTGAAGCTGCAGTGAGGTAGGGTGTGAGGATAATTGATATTATGGAGATTTCCAAAATGGGCGATGTTTTTGGTGTTGTGTGGTATCCCCACAGTAGGTGGGGGTGTAAGACGAATGGCCTGACAGGATCCTCCACTGATATATCAGCCCTATGTATGCACCATAGTAATCTATGTATCACACTTTCATTATAACTATAGTTAATGATACATCAAAGCTACAGGGACAGGTGCACTACTGCGAGCTTGAAACTCAACAATGCCATCAACAGACAAAGATAACCCAGGACTATTACCCTGTAGCTCGATTCCAGGGACAGACGACATGATAGTTCAAAACAAAACCCAAAACCAAATAATCAACAACAGCTGAGCAAGGTCCACGTTGGCATTGCTGACCCCTAGTTGTGCAGGCTAATCTAATGTAGGACCACTGGCTAAATTGCAGAGTTTGGAACATTGGCCATGTCAGCAATATTGGGGCGTGTACACATCACTGGCATGCAGGTGAAATACAGTAGACATGCTCATAGTAATGGATGGACTTTTCAGAATCTCAACGATGTTCCATATGTAATTGTATGTATATTGCATATTGGATAATGCATGGCCTTAGCATAGCTTGTATGCATTATGAAGTACAAAATTAATAGTCTAGGTGGGACATAACGTACTGCATAAAGGTATTGTTGAAACTGCTTGTGTGGCATTGTTTCTTTGAACTATGTATAGAAGCCGCAACTCAAACCCAGTAGAAACTGTGTATGGTGTGACACGATGAGAATGGTCAATATTCTTGATTAGGAAAATATTGGAGTACAACATATGTCGTCGGGGTGCATCACATATACTGCATGCTGGGGCATGCTCTCCTCTGATGACATAGGTTTTTTCTTTAATTTTCAGATAAAATCTTATCACACCATATGATATACTGCAGTAGAACGAATTGATTCATATGACCAGAAATGATGTGCTGTGACAGTGCATGATATTAGTAGTAGTAGGTATCATGGTGGCATAACAGCAGGTGTGGGGGTGTGCGGAAACAATACAATAGTGAGAGCAGGTCAACAATGCAGAAGCAGGGGAAACAACAGAGCAGTGGCAAGCAGGATAGCAAGTATAATGTACAAGTGGGAGGACCAGCAATGGGCCAAGAGCAGTGAGGAGACTGTACAGCAGATAGGATAGTGAGTATTGCAAGTTGTGATAGGGCGGGGACACTAGTGGAGAGCACCATTGATAACAGCAGAATCGGAAACCTTCTTCCAGGTACCGGTACTGTCAAGACACTCAGCCTCAGCTTGATATTCATCTTGCTGAGCTGTTGCCAGAGCATTCCAATAGAGTTTGAACTCGTCCATTGTTCTATTTTTGCTTGTCTGTTTGAGCCATCGTAGCGCACATAGATTTCTGCTGATGAGTCAGTGAGGTATCAACAAATAATGAGTCTACTTACCTTCCATTCTTTGTAGAACCTGGCCGCATCTTTGAGCTCTTCTTGACATCAATTCCACCAGTGGTCAGCCCACTCTTGATGGGTTCACCTTCACTTGGGCCAGTGCTTGGAGGAAGTGCTGGAGTGGGGATGTGTTCGGGAATGCCATTAGGTCCACCAAAGATATTTGCACTATCATGTAAAGTAGGTTAGCACGAACTGATTGATTAATATAAATCTTACAGGGTATTCTTGAGGACAAAAGGGACATTCTCCTTCTTTGAATTGTCGAGCGGTATGCCACTGGGAAGCAAGGCGCCATGATGAGGTGGAGAAGAGGGAGGGAGTGCAGGCAGAGGCAGATCAGGCTCATGTTGGTTGTCTGAACTGTTGCTGAGGCTGCCAAGAGAGCTGTGATTGCAGTCATGGTTGCTGAGGGGAAGAGGAAAATCTGCATTGCTAGTACCATGAGGGCTGCTGTGAACAACAGTAGATGCAGTGTCATTTTGAGTCACCTGGAAAGAATGATCAGTGGATAACAGGGATACATCCAAGTCAGAGATGTTGATGGGAGAGCCAGGGTCGTGTTCAGGTAAACTTGGAGCCAAAGACACTATACAAATAGTCAGACAAGTGTAGCGGTGTCAGTAATACAGACCTTTTTGATGCTTATTAGTGAGTTCTGAATCACCAGTGTCATCCATGCTACATTCGCATTTTTTACCCTTTGACTTCTCAACATTGCAAACAATGGGCTTGGTGTCCATGTCATCATTGTCTTCA
>JABCPU010000354.1:0-70348 GCA_016800925.1 Suillus spraguei | reverse complement strand
ATCTTCCGACTCCACAAGCACATTCTGCTTGACATGGCGAGTTGCCTTGACCGCTTGCGACCCTTCTTGGCCGACTTCGGAGGTGAGGAAGAGTGTCCAGACATCATGGGGGACTTCCTCTTCCTGCTCCCTTCCACCTCCGGCTCTGGGTCAGCAACAACCGCCTTACCTTTTCCTTTGTCCCGGAGCTCGGAGGTGGCGTGGGTGGAAGAACCAGCGACATTGCTGGCGATGACGGGTGGGGAGGGAAGGTCCACAGTGATTGGGCCAATGGAAGGGTTAGGCATGACAGGGAGATCACCTGAATGGTCACCTAACGCCTCCCAGGCGCGAATCTTGCTGCGCCAGGAGTGTTTCAACACCCGGGGGTCGTCATGACCGATGCTGTGCCAGTTGGGCCACACCCGGGGAGTCATGGACCTGACTCTCATCAACTCCTTGGAGCAGGATGCAATGATGCCGGGCATGTAAGGCCCTTTCTCATGCTCCCGGACAATCTCAGCCTACCCAGATCTTAGAAAAACCAAAAGTAAAATTAACACATGAATGGTACTTACCACAAGATTAGTGACTTGTGCTGTCAGAGCAAGGTGGGCTTGGCCAGTGCCGGCAGGCATGAGCCGAGCCCCGGCGATGATGCCCACAATCTGAGCAGTGGTTGCCTTGAGACTGGCCAAAGAGGTTTCAACTGAAGTAGACATTTGGATTGACTTGAAAGATGTGAAAAGCTTGAGATAAGTTTGAAATCTGTGATCACTTGGATGAAGTTTCAAAAGAAACCAGACAATTGAAGGACAATCTTGATAAGCGTTGATTGTTTGTCTTTGTTTGGTCGTGGTTCAACTTTCGGCCGTTGCCAGCCATGTGTTGAACTTCGAAGTTATCAGTTATCAATCAGTTTGATCAGTTGATCAGACATCATGAGATCTCAACCAGCAGTCAGATTTTATGAACCTCCGGTCACTGAATACAACTCAATGGATGTGGATGATTCAACCGAGTCCCGGATTTCACTAGGTATGTTGTGCTTTCAGTACAGCTCTCAATTGACCGGAGATGGACCAGATGCACTGGATGATGTATACCTTGGGCCGGATGATGAGACTGAGTCCCGGATTTCATCAGGTATGTGTTGCTTTGAGTATATCTTACAATTGACTGGACATTTATTAGATCCAAGTGAAGATGTATACCTTGGGCCGGATGATGAGATCGACTATGATTCTGGGTCATCAGGTGTTCCGGATGTCTTGGATGCAGTTTCTGGTAGGTTTCTCACTTCACCTTTAGATAGTCCAACTGTGGATGTTCATTCAATCCATCCAGATCATTTATGCCCGGCTCAGCCTGAGGAACTGCCTTTGTTCAACGATCCGGACTTGTACCTAGGGCCTGATGATGATCTTATTGATTGTGATGAAGCACCGGAATGTGCTGATGTTGAGACTGATGCTCCGGCTATCCCAGGAATAGCAATTCCAGGTGAGTTCACTATACAATCTCATTTTTATTGTTGATGTGATGTCCCAAGCACATGCAACACCTCCTAAATGTCAGTCCCCCATACCGGAACTCAGCAATGAAGACCTGCGTGCCATGCTTAGGGAGTTCATGCCCCTAGGGTCATATGATCAAACAGAATGTGAGTATTTAATTGTTCATCATGTATATTCTGCTAATTTTCTTGAAGTTGAATCAATTCTGGATCGCCTGGACCATTACCAACAGCGTCATGGCCATCTTCCGGAGCCTACCGTACATCAACTCCTCGAGGCGACCGACCATTCCGAGTGGCTTGGGCTGACACATCCGACAAACTCAGAAGAGCTGATATGGACCTCCGGAGGTTGCAAAGGGCCAAACAGATGAGCTCTGAATTGCTGCTTGTATTAGATACCCTCATTGAAAAGTGTGATGATCAACCCCATATGTAAATATTTGGATATTCATTCACATACTTACATCATGTCACCACTGAATTTTTCATGTATAACAATGACATTTCCAATTGATTTTAGATGATGCACACACCCAATTGTCCCATTCCAACAGCCAATTATTGATTCCCGGGGTCCGGAGCTCGGTGATTGGGATTCATCCGGAACTCGGTGATCGGGTTTCGTGATATTTGGATTTTCATTCACATACTTAAATCATGTGAACCACTGAATTTTTCATGTATATCAATGACAGTTCCAATGTATTTTAGATGATGCACAAACCCTAATCTCTAATACCAACTACCAATGATTGATACTTGGGTGCCGGACCTCGGTGATCGGGAGTCGTCCGGAACTCGGTGATCAGGATACGTCCGGAACTCGGTGCTTAGGATTCAACATTTTGGAAGTGGGACACTGTGTTTTAAGAAGTGTGACAAATGATGAAAATGTGGTAAACATGGGGGCAGTTTGGTATATGTACATTATTTCCTTCCCCTTGCCCTGGTTACTCGAAGTGTACTCTCTACCGGCTTTTGAGACTTACTCCGGGTGGTCCTTGCGGATGGTTCAATGACAGCTTTCTTGCCCTGTATACTCCTTGGTTCCGGCGATGCGTTCCTCTCTTCCACTTCCTCAGTGATCCCGGCCAGGAGGTCGCCCATCCGTGATGTCAAAAGTGCACCTGCCTTGGCCGGCCTGGCTGGGCGAGGCTCGGCATTGAACATGGAACTTCTGTCTCCTTGGGTGCTGAAGATGGGTGTGCTATTTGTCTGGGTTTCTTCAGTGGGGATCGACCATCAGCCGAGTCATCATCAATGTCATCCTCCTTGTCATGAGTTTCACTGTCGGTATCACTCTCGGCTTCGGTTGATGGATCCCGGGGCCTTCGGAGAGTTCCACTCTTCTGCATTCTCACTTGACGAGTCAGATGCGATGGCGACTTGCCGGATACAGATGGTACCATGTCCCCATCCTTGTTCTTCCATGCTTTGAACAGAAATGTTGAATCTTTTCCTGTTTCCTGCTGAGCATACCAGAAATTGAGCAAGGCCGTTGTGTCCCAGTTTTGCAACTTCGAAGGCTCCTTCAGGTCAATATCGCCGGAAGATACTTCCTTGCCACAAAGTCATCCTGACTTTGTACGAGGGCACTCCATGGCACGACAGCCTTGTCATTCCCGGAACATATTCCTGTGTCCACGCATTCAGCAACATCTCAGATGTTGCCACGAAAGACTCACTGTAGTGCGATGTAAGAAACGCCCTGACTATGGCTTTCTTCTCCTCAAGTTTTGTTTCCGTGATGTCTGGAAGCAACGGCATCCCATTTCCATCTGTGTCGAGTTCCAAAGCTGGTTTTCTGACTCTTTTGCGACCTCCCTTGACCTGTCGTCCTCCGTCCTGTGCCCCGGCACCTATCATTGTGATGATCAACGAATTCATTCTTGCATCCAAAGTTCAAACACTCACCGAACTGTTCCTGGGCGTACTCCTGCCATACTGGCTCAATGTCCTCCCAGTCCTTAGTCTTCATGAAGCTGTCCCCATCTCCTAATGCCTCATTATCATCATGCCTGCACACATATATTGAGATCCAAGATCGGCGATGACGGACACAATTGACTTACATCCCGAACAGAACCTCTCCCTGTTCATTCTTCCAAGCTGACAACACAAAAACTCTCATCCGCATTGCCTCCACATCTCTTTCGAAAAGTGCTCCATATATGCCGGTCCCTTCTTACGAGCAACTTCTGCTTGTATCTCCGGAGGAGGAAAGCTGTTTGACCATTCTTCCGCTGTTTCTTTTGCCTTCTCCAACTCGTCGTCGTCCAATTCAGCCATGACTCTCTTCACAGCCCCCTGATAATGTTTGAACATACTGGGATCTCCCGGCTTTGCCCCGGACTCGTCCTCAATCCTCTTTAGCACCTCTTCGCGCTTCTGCTGGTAGACCACCATCCTAGGCGTCCATTTCCTCCCATACTTTATCATGTCCTTCCTTTCCTTCCTTTTCTTGTTGTTGAACAACCAAGTTATACATCTGAGAGTTGATGGAAGAATAAGATGTTAAAATTGTAGTTTTTCAACACAACGAAGACGCATCACCTGCTTCCTCTTTTTCCATTGTCCTTGGTCGACTTTAGGAGCAAACAACCTGGCTGCCCTGGCAATTGCAGTGAAAACCCCTCGCTTCTCACCCCTTTTGGCCGCGGTCCACTCAGGAAGGTAGTTCTTCAACTCCGAAATTTCGTTTTCCGTGAGCTTCTGTGTCTGTGGTTGACGTGCCCTATTTCTGCCGGAAGTCAAGTGAGTGGAATGACCCGTCCTTGCCATGGTGAATCAAATTGCAGAATGGGCTGAGGATAAGCAAGGTGGAAGAATGAACGAATTGACAGAAGTTGATCTTTGACAAAAGCCTAACAGTAGCTTAATTGAGCTATATTGGTCCCGAAGCCATAAATGGACATAAATTTGTAATGAGTCGGCAGGACTGTATGACACCACAATGTAATAAAAATTCATTCCACCTGAGCAGATGCTTTGCTTGCAACATTAGCATTATAAAATAAGATGAAGATAGGTAGATGCACCCCATTGCAAAAATCCCACAGGGTAGAAGCAAGGGGCAGCAAGGGTAGAAAGATTTGGGTCAAGGTCCCACTTGCAAGCACAAGACGACGAGCCTACAGGTCCATGCCTCACTCTCCCCCAGAATCACCAACACTTCAGCCTGTTCAGGCACCACCTCCTTGGGATGACTTTCCTGACAATACTTACGAGCAAGACCAAGGCTCATTTGAGCCATTGCAACTCCCAAAAACCATGGCAAGTTCATGTTAAATGTTGGAGTGTCATTCAAACTATAGCTCAATATAAAAAATGCAGAGTCAAAATGACTACCTCAGGCAATGGCTGCCAAGGCAGGAATCATATCTGCATCACCTCCTGGATCGAGAAGCTCCACCAGAAGACAGGAGATGCATCATCTGCCACCAGGATGGGGTCTACAAATGTCAAGATTGTCTTGGCGAGCCTCTCTATTGCACGGGCTGTTGCAGGAGTCAACATCGTTGCAATCCTTTCCACTGGATCAGTCAATGGAATGGTCAATTCTTCGAGCGGAGTTGTCTCGCTCATGTGGGACTCACCATACACCTCGGGCATGATGGCAAGCAATGTCCGGTGCTCACAGATAGGTGGGATTTGTTCGAAGGAGATGAACCTGAAGACCAGCTTGAGCCCGAAGATCTTCCGTCTGTGTCGGGACCTGAGTTCCAGCCGAAGGAAAACACCATGGTCATCGTTGACAAGTCCGGAGTTCACCGCCTCGAGGTTCGCTGCTGCGATTGTCCAAATGCCATGAGTCCGGACATTCAAATGTTTCGGCATGGATTTTTCCCTGCATCGTTTAACAGGCCGAAGACCGTGTTTACCTTCGGAGTGCTGGATGATTTTCTATTGGACAACCTTGAATGCGGCACCTCCGCAATGAACTATTACAGTAAGCTCCGGCGAATGACCTCGAGCATGTTTCCACACCTTGTTCCGGTAATGCTATTTGTGCTTCATCTAAAGGACATGATGTTGACACAGGCCGTGGCAAGGATCGATACAGAGAGCTCATGAGAGTCGCTCGACAGTGGAGGCAGTTGAAGACCATGAAATGGCATGGCTATGGCCATCGTTCTGACATCCCGAACGCAGGAGATCTTGCATTATTTTGCCCGGCATGTCCTCAGCCTGGGATTAATGTATCTTTGTCAGGGGATGAATCACTTGATGAGTGAGTCATGTTCAATACCGAAGTGAACTCGGCGATGATAAGAACTCCAAGCTGGAAATACCCGGTCATTTGTGATGGACGGAAATTTCAAAGCTGAACACCTGCATCCCATTAATCCCCTCGATGAAGTTTGGCTTTCAGATGGGCTTGGATTCATGGTCGGAAAGGACAGGTATAACATGCATCTTGCGGAGGCTGCTGACACGGTGGAAAAATCGAGCTGCAACAATCACCGGGCGGTCAATCAAGCAAATGCGGCGCGGCACAAGCTCGAGTCCACAGGAATCGGGGGAGTTGCCTGCGCCCGGCATGGGTGCTTTGTCCCTCACTCGATGGTTGATTTTCAGAAAGGGGAAAGGCAAGCCAAACATGCCAATCGACATTCACTAGTTGACCATGCATCATTTGCAGACAAATGAACATGGACTATGCCCTTTGTGAGGCTGCCCAGCACAACATGGAAGGCATTACCAGGGCTGTCACCTTCTATGACATTAATTGTCAATACAACAAGCACTTTCGTGTTCGGGTGGATCGAAGCCGATACCTTGACATGGTACCGGAACTGACCATCATTCCTGGAATCGGTTTGTGGCATGTGCATGGACATCAGGACAGTTGCTATGTCCGATATGCTTCGAATTTTATTGAAGGCATTGGCCGGATTGATGGAGAGATCATGGAGACCCTATGGGCGCGTCTCAACCTGATTTCCCCTGCCGCTCGGGGAATGTCATCCCCGCACCGAAAGGAATGTCTTGATTATCAGATGAACGATTCCAATTTCTGCAAGATGATCCGCATGAAAAGGACTCTTTGCCGGAAATACAAGCTGGCGAAGAATGGCATCGCCGAAAGTGGCAAGGCTTTCGACAGACTTGATGAAGCTGCACCCGGCAATTTAAAGACACAATGGTTAGCCAGCGAGATGGTCGCTCAGTCCAAGAGAATCAGGGATCCTGCGGCGATGGATTTATATGAAATCAATATCAAGAAGGGTAAGTTAACATTCTTTGTCTCCGTGGAGCTCCGCATTCATTTTTCACTTAGCACCAAGCAAAAAGGAGATCGAGCTTAGACTACTAGAAGCGGGTAATGCCCGTCATGCAGCACCCTCTCGCAGATCTGTGGCAACATGGATATCCATTGGGTTGGCAATTGAAGAGGCTCAAATTGCATTGCTCATCGAGGTCCGCAGAATTGGAAGACGATCGACGGAGACACAGAGATTAGATATCGCCCGGCAACGCGATCGTATTCAAGGCCAGATAGATGAATTCACTCGGTCTGCTCTTACGCATCTGGGAGAGGGATTTGATGCAGATGACGATCCTGACGACTTGAACATAGATATTCTTGATGATATCGATGATGACCCGGCGGGATTTCACCGAGACATCTGATGCATGGACAAACTCCCCTGAGCTCACCATAATTCCATTGCCATCAAACCTCGGGTTGAACATTGCAGACGCTGTATGGCAGAGGATCTGATTCCATTGGAGATGTCCCTTCGTGAAGGGCAGGCCAATGATGCCCTGCACAATCTCCGCATTCACTTGTGCAACAAGGCTATCCTGTTCCGACAACAGTTAGGCGAGCCAAATCTCAAGCCCTAAAAACTCGAGCGTGGTCCCAGGTGACATCAGTGCAGCAGGCAGTATCCCTACATGCCAGTATATATACAAAAACCAGGAAGCAAATGATACAACTTGAGCCGGGGCCAGACCAGCTTCAGAAATACAAACCCCTGCTTCGCGAGCAGCTCAAAATCAGCACTGCCATCGGCGATCCAAACGCCCGAGGTCAGCGAAATGAGTCCCTCGCTTGGTTCTGGTCAGTGGAAGTCGACATGGGGGTCCAGAAAATTCGTGGAATGAGGAATGTGAGTTCGGGCATGCTTGATATATTACGTGGTGAGCTGACAGGACCCATCCCAAGTTTACCGAGTTCATTGGCTTCGGGCAAAGGCACTACGGGATCGATGGAAGGAAGAAATATCATTGGTGCAATCAGAGATGGATTGGACGTGCAACTTTTTCTTGTGGAAGGCAACCACATGGGGTGCCCGGATGCAGGAATCATTGTTGAAACAACTTCCGGGTCATGCATGCTATGCCGGAAGGCAGTCTCAAATGTATTCCTTACTAGCTCAGGATGCACAGGCAGCATTTCAAGACCTGCAGCCCTCGTTGATCGATGGTGCACATGAATGAATTTGTTTTGCTGATGAAACGCATATTTGACACCCAAACATTGAGTCCCGGGAATTGTCCGGGTCAGCCCATGTCGGAGTTTGAATTTCTAATCCATCCATCAGTGACTCATATCATCAGCTCTTTACTATCTGTCAGTGTCATTCCCAGCGTCACACTCTTGCATTAGCCATGCCTGAAACTCCTGCATCCACATCTGGCACTCCAAATACTGGACATCACTGGCAACCCATGAAGCTGAACCTTCAAGATATTTCTTGTACTTTGAATATGGCTGCATCGCGCATCCGCGCATGTATCTCTCAATATCAGATGGAGGCTGCTAACAACCCTCCCTCTTCTGCCCGGATCATGTACTTTAAAGCCGGGGTGCAATGGGAAATCAATGTAAGTGACTGATGACCGGATGACCAGCTGACTTTTTTGGGCAATGCTGAGATTTCCAACAGACATTTGTTACGCCACTCCTGCAGTACTCAGCTGCAAGGAACATTGTTTCTGTTGTTCCAAGCCCCGTCGCTCATGTCCTGACATTGTATCCCATGCTCACCTGGAACACTGTTCCAGACCACATCTTTTCATCCCACCTGCGTCAGTTTGATGATGTCGCAGCTCCGGGACATCCATCCCGGATTATTCCCAGCTATGATACTCCATGGTGGATGGGACACACCGAAATTCCGAATGAACCATGGCAATGGGGTCAGATCATGAGGTCCTGTGTCGTTCACTACCAGCATTGGATGGTAAATGGAGTTGAGGATGATGGCTTGGTTCTTCCTGAGGAGGTAAATGACTCATCAGGCCCATCAGTGATGGGACTTAAGATGATTCGAGCACGCCTGGTAGCATTGATGGAGGAGCAAGATGAGGGTATCCATGAGAAGATGGCAGAGGTGAAGATGTACACTGACATGCTACAGAGATTGAAGAGAGGCAGGGGAGTGGAGTCCTCTTCACTGTGTTTAGATTAGAATGGTCTTCATTTCATACATGATGTAAAATATTTTATTCCGTCCAAATGATTGTCTTGACTCCCGAATATTTTGTTCCGGATTTTGAGGACTGGATGTCAAGATCCGGGTGTAGAGTCCTAAATCCCAAATGCTGAGTGGCGAATGCCTGAGTGCAATGGTACTTAGAGTTTGGGACTTAATTCATGGGACTCGACTTCCAAATGGCAAGATTGCCTCACATATTTCTGAGTGGCGAGTCACGAATCTTAGGTACCGAACCCCGAACCCCACAATTGTGGACTACCGGTTTTCATGGTTTGGGGTTCAGCAATCAAGGGTCGAGACGAAATAGATATCTGTGCGACAGTGCGGGGTTCGGCAGTCAACATATGTGGATCAATAACTTTCACATTATTCTGAGTCCCGAGTCCCGGGCCTCGGCAGTCGGCGTTCGGCACTTCACATGTGTGCATCCATATCATTCACAATGTTGTGAGTCCCGAGTCCCGAGTCCCGGCTGCCGGAGTTCGGGGTTCGGCACCCAACATGTGTGGATTATTCTGAGTGCCGAGTGCCGAGTTCCGGGTCCCGGGGCTCGGCAGTCGGCGTTCGGGACTTAACATGTGTGCATCAATATCATTCACAATGTTGTGTGTCCCGAGTCCCGAGTTCCGGCTGCCGGGGTTCGGGGTTAGGCACTTTACATATGGGAATCACTATCTTTCACAATGTTGTGAGTCCCGAGTTCCGGCTGCCAGAGTTCGGGGTTCGGCACTCAACATGTGTGGATTATTCTGAGTGCCGAGTGCCGAGTTCCGGGTGCCGGACCTCGGCAGTCGGCGTTCGGGACTTAACATGTGTGCATCAATATCATTCACAATGTTGTGTGTCCCGAGTTCCGGCTGCCGGAGTTCGGGGTTCGGCACTCAACATGTGTGGATTATTCTGAGTGCCGAGTGCCGAGTTCCGGGTGCCGGACCTCGGCAGTCGGCGTTCGGGACTTAACATGTGTGCATCAATATCATTCACAATGTTGTGTGTTCCGAGTCCCGAGTTCCGGCTGCCGGGGTTCGGGGTTAGGCACTTTACATATGGGAATCACTATCTTTCACAATGTTGTGAGTCCCGAGTTCCGGCTGCCGGAGTTCGGGGTTCGGCACTCAACATGTGTGGATTGTTGTGAGTGCCGAGTGCCGAGTGCCGAGTTCCGGGTGCCGGGGCTCGGCAGTCGGCGTTCGGCACTTAACATGTGTGCATCAATATCATTCACAATGTTGTGTGTCCCGAGTCCCGAGTTCCGGCTGCCAGGGTTCCGGGTTCGCCACTTGATATGTGGGAATCAGTATCTTTCACAGGGTTCGGCATTCGGCGTTCGGCACTTTACATGTAGGAATCAATATCTTTCTCGTTCTTCTGAGTCCCAAGTTCCGACCGCTGGCTGCCGGGCTCGGAGTTCGGCCCTCAACATGTGTGGATCAATGACTTGCACATTATTCTGAGTCCCGAGTCCCGAGTCCCGGCTGCCAGGATTTGGAGTTCGTCATTTATGATATGTGAATTCACATCTTTCACATTGTTCTGAGTCCCGAGTCCTGAGCTCCGGCTGCCTGAGTTTGGGATTTGGCACTCACTATATGTGAATTCATATTTTTCACATTGGTGTCAGTCCTGAGTCCCGAGTGCCGGCTGCCGGTGTTCGGTGTTCGGCAGTCACAATGTGTGGATCAAAGTCTGTTGCCTCACACTTTCCTGAGTCCCGAGCGTGAAGCCTGAATTCGGACTATCGATCATTGAGTCCCTAATTTCGAGGATCGAGTCCCGAGTCCCGAGATACACAGAGTTAGGGACTCAATTCATGGAACTCGACTTCCGACTTGAGTTCCAGAACTGTTGATGCTCTAATTGGTACATGGTATTCGTGTGTTGCTACTAACATGGGTCACAACTCTGTCAACTTCTTTGATCTTTCACACCGTGCTTAGTATGTGGCCTTCGACCATAGCCCATCCACATGAGGGAACCCCGGCATAAATGTGCACAGAATCCCTCATATACCATGCCCAAGCAATCCGATCCCCTTCCCCTCCATCAACACCATGTCTCACAATTCTTCCCGAAAATGCAATCATACAGCCGGAATCATACCTGAATTCCAGCTGAAGGCTTGGCATACTCATCCGAGCATTAGAATAGTTCCCCACGGTGGTGAGAATATCGAAGCATTCAGGAATCGATAAATGGTCTCGATGATTGGGGGTTTCCCGATTGGAAATGATGGAGAGGCTGTTAAACACGGATGCCCAGTACTGCAGGGTCTCTGGCATCTGTGGCAGTTCCTTGCTCACTGCCTTATCTCCGAGGTGTGACAAGGCTCGTAACCCTGCAAAGTACTGCTGAGGATGCATGACCCTGAGTGCCGCCGATGCGATGGCTGCCGGCCTTGCAATAGCTTTCAGGATATTCTCGGAGGAGGGTCCCTTCAATGATGCGGATACCTCCGGATCTGACAGATTCTATGGGATTGGTGAGTTTGACTCCAGAAATCACCATCTCATCACATCCTACCTCGTGGCCCTGTTGAAACCATGCCGGAGATAAATTGATGCATCCGGGAGTTGACCCAACATTTTCCGAGCCCTGTTTGAACCATTCTTGATTATATCGCCAATTGCCATCAGCCTTTACACTTTTTTCGAGGCTTGGACCCAGCAAATCGGTGGCCGCCCTGATTTCCTTCTGTAGGTACCATTTGATATTCAATATCCATTGAGTAACAATCTACACATTACGCACCTGGGTGGTCTCGGTCAGGGCGTCCGGAAGGTACCATGCGATGATGGTACCGGAAACATCGATAATTGTGGCAGGTTTGTCCACCACCTTTGTGCCCTCATGGCCAGGAGGACACCTCTCAAGCAACTTCTCCTCTTTCTCCTCATTATGCCCAGTGTTCTTTGGGGATATCAATTTGCTATATCTTGCAATATCAATCTGTATCTTAACTGTCATGAAGGAATTTGAATGATCAAACACATTTTCAACATCTGCAGGAAGACCCACTGGGATTTTTATATGCCTTTATGAGTACATCAGCCAAGCGATCGCACGCCATCACCAGATCAGTGTCCAGGTTTGGAGAAGGTATAACCGGTTCTCCTCCAGTCTTCTCTGCATTGAATTTTTGTTCGGTATATGCCCCTGCTTCATGAGTGATGGCCAGGGCCCAAGTGCGCCAGATTTTTATGTCACAAGTGGACATGGAAGAAGTGTTCATGTTGCAAGTTGATATTGGGAAATCAGACGCTGAATGCTGGATGTCCAGACTTTGGTGTTAAAGGGGGTGGAGATAGTGAGGATCAGATAAGGGAACCTTGGATGATGTTGGCTTTCAAAGCTGTATTATCATCCATTGCTCAATGAAATACCAGATGATTGGAAGTGTGCTGGATATCTGATATTCATTTGTCCAGACCCGGGTTCGGAACTCCGGAACTTGGTATGCTTCACTCAAATTTCGGGGGTCGGAACTGGGTGTCTCGTATTGACTGAATTATGTGTCGAGACCCGGGTCTCGGAACTCGGAACTTGGTATGCTTCATCTGATTTTTGGGGGTCAGAACTGGGTGTCTTGTAGGGCAACACAAGCCTCGCACCCCGCTTTCCACATTCTACAAGATAACCTAAGCGCCATAAAGGCCATTTCAAGACATCACTTGCTGCTCCTGGAACTTGGTATGCTTCACTCAAATTTCGTGGGTCGGAACTGGGTGTCTCTTATTGACTGAATTATGTGTCGAGACCCGGGTCTCGGAACTCGGAACTTGGTATGCTTCATTTGATTTTCGGGGTCGGAGCTGGGTGTCTTGTGAGGCAACACAAGCCTCGCACCCCAGTTTCCACATTCTACAAGACAACCTAAGCATCACAAAAGGCCATGTCAAGACAGCACCTGCTGCTCCGGGAACTCAGTAACTGTGATTTATTACCTCCTCTGATTCAGATGATATGCAACTCCCTCAGCTCCATCATGTCTACCATTATCATACACATGGGCCCACCCGTCTATATTTTATACCACCCTCGGCCCACCCGTCTAATATAATATACTGTACAACACCCTCGGCCCACCCGTCTAATAAATATTTATATAACACTCTCGGCTCACCCGTCTAATACCCGTCTAATTTAATATGTGTCTGGGCCCACCCGTGTATGTGATAACAAGTACCCTTCACATACCTGTCTATTTGATACACATCTACCTTGATACACCCATCTACATGATATCCAACTACCTCGGCCCATCCGTCTACCGGATATTCATGTACATCGGCCCACTCATCTACTCTACATATTCCTTGCATGGGCCCACCTGCTGTCATCGGGAATAATATTCCTCCCGGCCCATCCGTCATCAACGAGGATATTTCTACCATGGGCCCATGGTCCGCTGGCCCGTATCATACGGGATATTATGCACGTCCGTTCACTCGTATAATACGGAGATAGTTCACTGTAATATGTGGAAATGGCATGGCTATGGCCATCGTTCTGACATCCCGAATGCAGGAGATCTTGCATTATTTTTCCTGGCATGTCCTCACCCTGGAATTAATGTATCTTTGTCAGGGGATGAATCACTTGATAAGTGAGTCCTCTTCAATACCGAAGTGAACTCGGCGATGATAAGAACTCCAAGCTGGAAATACACCCGGTCATTTGTGATGGATGGAAATTTCAAAGCCGAACACCTGCATCCCATTAATCCCCTCGATGAAGTTTGGCTTTCAGATGGGCTTGGATTCATGGTTGGAAAGGACAGGTATAAAATGCATCTTGTGGAGGCTGCTGACACAGTGGAAAAATCGAGCTGCAACAATCACCGGGCAGTAAATCAAGCAAATGCGGCACGGCATAAGCTTGAGTCCACAGAAATTGGGGGAGATGCCTGCGCCCAGCACGGGTGCTTTGTCCCTCACTCGATGGTTGATTTTCAGAAAGGGAAAAGGCAAGCCAAACATGCCATTCGACATTCACTAGTTGACCATGCATCATTTGCAGACAAATGAACATGGACTATGCCCTTTGTGAGGCTGCCCAGCACAACATGGAAGGCATTACCAGGGCTGTCACCTTCTATGACATCAACTGTCAATACAACAAGCACTTTCGTGTTTGGGTGGATTGAAGCCGATACCTTGACATGGTACCAGAACTGACCATCATTCCTGGAATCAGGTTGTGGCATGTGCATGGACATCAGGACAGTTGCTATGTCCAATATGCTTCAAATTTTATTGAAGGCATTGGCCGGATTGATGGAGAGATCATGGAGACCCTATGGGCACGTCTCAACCTGATTTCTGCTGCCGCTTGGGGAATGTCATCCCCGCACCAAAAGGAATGTCTTGATTATCAGATGAACGATTCCAATTTCTGCAAGATGATCCACATGAAAAGGACTCTTTGCTGGAAATACAAGCTGGCGAAGAATGGCATCGCCGACAGTGGCAAGGCTTTCGACAGACTAGATGAAGCTGCACCTGGCATTTTAAAGACACAATGGTTAGCCAGCGAGATGGTTGCTCAGTCCAAGAGAATCAGGGATCCTGTGGCAATGGATTTATATGAAATCAATATCAAGAAGGGTAAGTTGACATTCTTTGTTTCCGTGGAGCTCCAAATTAATTTTGCACTTAGCACCAAGCAAAAAGGAGATCGAGCTTAGACTACTAGAAGCGGGTAATACCCGTAATGCAGCACCCTCTCGCAGATCTGTGGCAACATGGATATCAATTGGGTTGGCAATTGAAGAGGCTCAAATTGCATTGCTCATCAAGGTCTGCAGAATTGGAAGACAATTGGCGGAGACACAGAGATTAGATATTGCCCAGCAACGCGATCGTCTCCAAGGCCAGATAGATGAATTCACTCGGTCTGCTCTTACACATCTCAGAGAGGGATTTGATGCAGATGACGATCCTGGCAACTTGAACATAGATATTCTTGATGATCTCGATGATGACCCAGCAGATTTCACCAAGACATCTGATGCATGGACAAACTCCCCTGAGCTCACCATAATTCCATTGCCATCAAACCTCGGGGTTGGACATTGCAGATGCTGTATGGCAGAGGATCTGATTTTGTTGGAGATGTCGCTTCATGAAGGGCAGGCCAATGATGCCCTGCACAATCTCCGCATTCACTTGTGCAACAAGGCTATCCTGTTCTGAACAACAGTTAGGCAAGCCAAATCTCAAGCCCTAAAAAATCGAGCGTGGTCCCAGGTGACATCAGTGCAGCAGGCAGCATCCCTACATGCCAGTATATATACAAAAACCAGGAAGCAAATGATACAACTTGAGCCGGGGCCAGACCAGCTTCAGAAATACAAACCCCTGCTTCGCGAGCAGCTCAAAATCAGCACTGCCGTTAGCGATCCAAATGCCCAAGGTCAGCGAAATGAGTCCCTCGTTTGGTTCTGGTCAGTGGAAGTCGACATGGAGGGTCCAGAAAATTTGTGGAATGAGGAATGTGAGTTCGGGCATGCTTGATATATCCCATGGTGAGCTGAAAGGACCCATCCCAAGTTTACCAAGTTCATTGGCTTCGGGCAAAGGCACTACGGGATCAATGGATGGAAGAAATATAATTGGTGCAATCAGAGATGGATTGGATGTGCAACTTTTTCTTGTGGAAGGCAACCCAATGGGGTGCTCGGATGCAGGAATCATTGCTGAAACAACTTCCGGGTCATGCATGTTATGCCGGAAGGCAGTCTCAAATGTATTCCTTACTAGCTCAGGATGCACAGGCAGCATTTCAAGACCTGCAGCCTGCGTTGATCAATGGTGCACATGAATGAATTTGTTTTGCTGATGAAACGCATATTGGACACCCAAACATTGAGTCCTGGGAATTGTCCAGGTCAGCCCATGTCAGAGTTTGAATTTCTAATCCATCCATCAGTGACTCATACCATCACCTCTTCACCATCTGTCAGTTTCATTGCCAGCATCACACTCTTGCATTAGCCATGCCTGAAACTCCTGCATCCACATCTGGCACTCCAAATACTGGAAATCACTGGCAACCCATGAAGCTGAACCTTCAAGATATTTCTTGTACTTTGAATATGGCTGCATCGTGCATCCACGCATGTATCTCTCAATATCAGATGGAGGCTGCTAACAACCATCCCTCTTCTGCCCAGATCCTGTACTTTAAAGCCAGGCTGCAATTGGAGATCAATGTAAGTGACTGATGACCAGATGACCGGCTGACTTTGGTGGGCAATGCTGAGATTTCCAATAGACATTTGTTACTCCACTCCTGCAGTACTCAGCTGCAAGGAACATTGTTTCTGTTGTTCCAAGCCCCGTCGCTCATGTCCTGACATTGTATCCCATGCTCACCTGGAACACTGTTCCAGACCACATCTTTTCATCCCACCTATGTCAGTTTGATGATGTCACAGCTCCGGGACATCCATCCTGGATTATTCCCAGCTATGATACTCCATGGTGGATGGGACACACCAAAATTCCGAATGAACCACAGCAATGGGGTCAAATCATGAGGTCCTGTGTCGTTCACTACCAGCATTGGATGGAAAATGGAGTTGAGGATGATGGCTTGGTTCTTCCTGAGGAGGTAAATGACTCATCAGGCCCATCAGTGATGGGACTTAAGATGATTCGAGCACGCCTGGTAGCATTGATGGAGGAGCAAGATGAGGGTATCCATGAGAAGATGGCAGAGGTGAAGATGTACACTGTCATGCTACAGAGATTGAAGAGAGGCAGGGGAGTGGAGTCCTCTTCACTGTGTTTAGATTAGAAAGGTCTTCATTTCATACATGATGCAAAATATTTTGTTCCAGATTTCAAGGACTGGATTTCAAGATCCGGATGTAGAGTCCTAAATCCCGAATGCTGAGTGGCGAATGCCCGAGTGCCGAGGTACTCAGAGTTTGGGACTCAATTCATGGGACTTGACTTCTGAATGGCAAGATTGCCTCACATATTTCTGAGTGGTGAGTCACGAATCTTAGGTACCGAACCCCGAACCCCAAAATTGTGGACTACCAGATTTCATGGTTTAGGGTTCAGCACTCAAGATTCGAGACGAAATAGATATCTGTGCCACAGTTCGGGGTTCGGCACTCAACATGTGTGGATCAATAACTTTCACATTATTCTGAGTGCCGAGTGCCGAGTTCCGGGTGCCAGGGCTCGGCAGTCGGCATTTGGCACTTAACATGTGTGCATCAATATCATTCACAATGTTGTGAGTCCCGAGTCCTGAGTTTGGGCTGCCGGGGTTCGGGGTTCAGCACTCAACATATGTGGCTCACTAAATTTCACATTATTCTGAGTGCCAAGTGCCGAGTTCCGGGTTCCGGGGTTCGGCATTCAGCGTTTGGCACTTTACATGTGGGAATCAATATCTTTCACATTGTTCTGAGTCCCAAGTCCCGACTGCTGGCTGCCATGGTTCAGGGTTCAGCACTCAACATGTGTGGATCAATAACTTTCACATTATTCTGAGTGCCAAGTGCCGAGGTCCAGGTGCTGGGGCTCGGCATTCGGCGTTCAGCACTTAACATGTGTGCATCAAGATCTTTCACACTGTTGTGAGTCCCAAGTCCCGAGTCCCGAGTGCCGGCTGCTGGGGTTCGGAGTTCGGCATTGAATATATGTGAATTCATATCTTTCACATTGTTCTGAGTCCCAAGTTCCGAGTTCCAGCTGCTGGAGTTTGGGGTTCGGCACTCACTATATGTGAATTCATATCTTTCACATTGTTATGAGTCCCGAGTCCCGAGTGCTGGCTGCCGGGGTTCGGTGTTCGGCACTCAAAATGCGTGGATCAAAGTCTGTTGCCTCACATTGTGCTGCCTCACACTTTGCTGAGTCCCGAGTGTCAAGCCTGAATTCGGACTATCGATCATTGAGTCCCGAATTTCGAGTCTCGAGTCTCGAGTCCCGAGATACTCAGAGTTAGGGACTCAATTCATGGAACTCGACTTCCAACTTGAGTTCCAGAACTGTTGATGCTCTAATTGGTACATGGTATTCGTGTGTTGCTACTAACATGGGTAACAACTCTTTCAACTTCTTTGATCTTTCACACCGTGGTTAGTATGTGGCCTTCGACCCTAGCCCATCCACATGAGGGAACCCTGGCATAAATGTGCACAGAATCCCTCATATACCATGCCCAAGCAATCTGATCCCCTTCCACTCCATCAACCCCATGTCTCACAATTCTTCCCAAAAATGCAATCATACAGCCGGAATCATACCTGAATTCCAGCTGAAGGCTTGGCATACTCATCCGAGCATTAGAATAGTTCCCCACGGTGGTGAGAATATCGAAGCATTCAGGAATTGATAAATGGTCTCGATGATTGGGGGTTTCCCGATTGGAAATGATGGAGAGGCTGTTAAACACGGATGCCCAGTACTGCAGGGTCTCTGGCATCTGTGGCAGTTCCTTGCTCACTGCCTTATCTCCGAGGTGTGACAAGGCTCGTAACCCTGCAAAGTACTGCTGAGGATGCATGACCCTGAGTGCCACCGATGCGATGGCTGCTGGCCTTGCAATAGCTTTCAGGATATTCTTGGAGGAGGGTCCCTTCAATGATGCAGATACCTCCGGATCTGACAGATTCTATGGGATTGGTGAGTTTGACTCCAGAAATCACCATCTCATCACATCCTACCTCGTGGCCCTGTTGAAACCATGCCAGAGATAAATTGATGCATCCAGGAGTTGACCCAACATTGTCCGAACCCTGTTTGAACCATTCTTGATTATATCGCCAATTTCCATCAGCCTTTACACTTTTTCGAGGCTTGGACCCAGCAAATCGGTGGCCGCCCTGATTTCCTTCTGTAGGTACCATTTGATATTCAATATCCATTGAGTAACAATCTACACATTACACACCTGGGTGGTCTTGGTCAGGGCGTCTGGGAGGTACCATGCGATGATGGTACCGGAAGCATCAATAATTGTGGCAGGTTTGTCCACCAACTTTGTGCCCTCATGGCCAGGAGGACACCTCTCAAGCAACTTCTCCTCTTTCTCCTCATTATGCCCAGTGTTCTTTGGGGATATCAATTTGCTATATCTTGCAATATCAATCTGCATCTTAACTGTCATGAAGGAATTTGAATGATCAAACACATTTTCAACATCTGCAGGAAGACCCACTGGGATTTTTATATGCCTTTATGAGTACATCAGCCAAGCGATCACATGCCATCACCAGATCAGTGTCCAGGTTTGGAGAAGGTATAACTGGTTCTCCTCCAGTCTTCTCTGCATTGAATTTTTGTTCGGTATATGCCCCTGCTTCATGAGTGACGGCCAGGGCCCAAGTGCGCCAGATTTTTATGTCACAAGTGGACATGGAAGAAGTGTTCATGTTGGAAGTTGATATTGGGAAATCAGACGCTGAATGCTGGATTTCCAGACTTTGGTGTTAAAGGGGGTGGAGATAGCGAGGATCAGATAAGGGAACCTTGGATGATGTTGGCTTTCAAAGCTGTATTATCATCCATTGCTCAATGAAATACCAGATGATTGGAAGTGTGCTGGATATCAGATATTCATTTGTCGAGACCCGGGTTCGGAACTTGGCATCTCATAGGGCAACCACTTTTTGCACCCCAGTGTCCACATTCTACAAGACAACATAAGCACCATAAAAGGCCATGTCAAGCAGAGACCCGGGTCTCAGAACTCAGAACTTGGTATGCTTCATCTGATTTTCGGGGGTCGTAACTGGGTGTCTTGTAGGGCAACACAAGCCTCGCACCCTGCTTTCCACATTCTACAAGACAACCTAAGTGCCATAAAGGCCATTTCAAGAGATCACTTGCTGCTCCCAGAACTTGGTATGCTTCACTCGAATTTCGGGGGTCGGAACTGGGTGTCTTGTATTGACTGAATTATGTGTCGAGACCCGGGTCTCGGAACTCGGAACTTGGTATGCTTCATCTGATTTTCGGGGGTCAGAACTGGGTGTCTTGTAGGGCAACACAAGCCTCGCACCCCGCTTTCCACATTCTACAAGACAACCTAAGCGCCATAAAAGGCCATGTCAAGACAGCACCTGCTGCTCCAGGAACTCAGTAACTGTGATTTATTACCTCCTCTGATTCAGATGATATGCAACTCCCTCAGCTCCATCATGTCTACAATTATCATACACATGGGCCCACCCATCTATATTTTATACCACCCTCGGCCCACCCGTCTAATATAATATACTGTACAACACCCTCGGCCCACCCGTCTAATAAATATTTATATAACACTCTCGGCCCACCTGTCTAATACCCGTCTAATTTAATATGTGTCTGGGCCCACCCATGTATGTGATAACAAGTACCCTTCACATACCTGTCTGTTTGATACACATCTACCTTGATACACCCATCTACATGATATCCAACTACCTCGGCCCATCCGTCTACCAGATATTCATGTACATCGGCCCACTCATCTACTCTGCATATTCCTTGCATGGGCCCACCCACCGTCATCGGGAATAATATTCCTCCCAGCCCATCCGTCATCAACGAGGATATTTCTACCATGGGCCCATGGTCCGCTGGCCCGTATCATACGGGATAATATGCATGTCCGTTCACTCGTATAATACGGAGATAGTTCACCATAATATGTGCGCAGACATAATTTCTCCATCCTATACTATAATAATCTCGGGTGAGACCTCATCTTCAGTATATTACTTGGTTTTGACACGAAAAAAGAACAAATAAAAAGTTTTGCCTGAGGTGGCTAAAGGAGTGGGGGTGGCTAAAGGACTGGTCCTATACTGTATATGTGCAATGACAATGCAACAAGTGGCTAGGGCTCAGCCCAGATTTGGGTTCAGGTGGTTGTTTGGCAATGGCCTCTGATCCAAACAATTAACCTCCTGATATTGTTGTACCTCTCAGTTCTCTCGATCACATTGAATATGGAATACTACAGATTCCACATTCCATTAATATTCATCAGGTGTTGTGTATCTTTGTTGTGTGCTCTTGCAACTGTCTGATAATCAGCCAGATTTTCAATGGACGAACTTAAATTTCAAGACACTTGCAGTCTCATTATTTCTACCGAATGTTTGATGAGGAATCTCATTCTCAGTTCTATGAAACTTCAGTGTTTGTGGCTAGTATACTTAATGCTATCTACTAACCCAAGCATCAGAATGCCCAGCATGAATTAGAACAGCACATGGATCATTGGACAAATATACATCCAACCCCCTTTATATCTGTGATGGCCTCCCACAAAAAGGTTCTCGGATTTGCTTTAGCAGGAAGCACATGGTAAGATTGACAGCTCACAACTCGAAACAGCAGTCCACCAAATGTGTATTTTTGTTGAAACAGGTGCAAATACAGAACGTGAAGTAATGACTCAAATGAACACATAATCTGTGTGTTTGCCGTAACACATCTAATGCCATCATTCAGTGCCTTACAATGAACAGCAATGAAGAATTGGTTGGTGTAGGTGAGTCTGTTCTCATACTTTACTTCTAGATTATGTTTATTGTGGTCCAGCTCTCAGCTTCTGCAACGCATGCCTGGCATAATACAATTATGTAGAAGGTGTTCTAGGCTTGTTTTTGTATTCCTGTGCACTTCACATTGCTCATGATCTCGACGGTCTCGTAGCCCATTGGCATATCAAGATGCTTACCTCCATAATTGCAAGTTTATGATTGGTAAGGGCTAGATTTGATGCATCAATGCAGTCTAGCTCATTGTGATGATGGGCGCTCCTAAACCCATGTTCATTTTAGACCGTGATGCTGCAGTGTCTGTCTGTGGTCAGGGGTCTTGCAAGTCTACTTTCATGAAGGAAGAGGCATTGCTCAATATTCAGTCCACGCCAGGAATAACTAAAAAAATCAGTTTCATCGCCCATTGTGCAGACGAAGAGCGCATGTGAGTCATTCCTGCTGCCTCGTCAGCTGAGACCCAATATCATCTCTTTATGCAAGGAAATGGCTTGGAAATCATGTTATCAATGAAACTGATGCCACAATTTGAGGTGACAGCACTCATACGATATCTCTTGGGATCAAGTGACCACAACTTGGTGATCACACCTGTACCGGTTGTAAGAGTTGACATCAAACTCATATTCTTTATCTTCACTGATGGTTGATGACCAGTGTGTAATGTGGTCAGACCACTGCCTATGGCACTGGATCAGTTCAAATATTACACACACACAAAACTCACACACACATACATACGACACACACACAAATGCTGAACACTTACACAGGTCTGGTATTACAGAAAATTCAGTACTATACTAGTACATGCATTTTTAAGTTTTTAAGTGAAGCATGTTGTTCTAGCCAAGGTGTCTTGAATCAAATTAGGCTGCTGCATGGGTCGAAGTGTCAGCCATGGCCCATCCACCCGTTCTTGGATACTGCCAAACATGTTGTGTTACACTAACGCTTATGTACATCTCATGATAACTACCAGTGCCAGCACCCGACTCCCAGTCTTCATGGCCTTCTAACCCTTGCAGGGGTGTAGTGATTGGAATGAGGCCTGACATTCTACTGGAGGTTGATGGCATTAGGTGCGGTTGAGGTTGACTTTGGCTTTGAGCTGCAAAGGTATGTGTTTTGGCTTGATGGATGGCGCTGTTATGTTTTTATTTTTTATTTGCTCTAGTCTATGTCTCTGGTCTCTGTTCTGTGTTATACAGTTAGCCATGCACCCATTTTTCATTCAACTCTCATACTTTGTCTCACCCCTGCTGAATTTTTCAGCTCATATCACATTAGTCCTAGCCATACCATGACTCTGCTTGTCCCATTGGTTCAAAACTACACTATGCTCCCATTTGCTGCTCTCACTCACTCAAGTTGCTAACTGTTCTACAATTTTACTGGAGGTTGATGGTGTTCATGTTAGAATCTGTGTCTGATAGCCCCTATCTGGAAGTATATCCGGTCATGTGACCTGTCATCTGGATTAGGTTACTCCTCTTAATCACGGACTTCCTGTCAAGTAGAGGAGTAGACTGACACTCATCCATAGCAATGATAGCATAGTGTACAGCTACTTACTCCAGACTCCGTCATATCATTGGAGATGATGACAGAGATACTCCATACATATTTAGTATAAGAACAACATGTAAACTACAAGTTAAAGGGTCGAAATAAGAAATCTATTCTGTACCGAAGTTACTCTACTCCTATAAACCGGATTTCCACTCCTTTCTGGTTCCTATCTTAGTCCGCTCTTCCAGAACCCCTATTTCCAGAATACCTCCAGAAAACATCTCGGAAACCTCCTCCAGAAATCCTTTGGATTCCTTTCGGAAACTTTATCGGAAACTCATCCAGAAGCCCTCCAAATTCTTTCCCCTATACTCCAGCTATAATCTTATCAGTTCAGTGCGGCTGAGGGATTGTCGGCTCTAGAGGTGTGTGTGTTGTGCGCTTTTCTGCCGCTTCATCAAGCTGACCTACCTAGTTTGCTTTGTTTCATCCTCTGTTCATTTTTTTTGCCTCCACCTCATATTCTGACCACCCTCCTATCTCTTCTACCTGTGTCGTCCCTGTCCAACCTTTTGCTCTTGACACCCTCACTCGTTTGTTGCTTTCACTTGTTGCTCTTTCTGGCTGCTTGTGCTCTCACTTGGTGCTCTTTCTGGCTGCTTTTGCTCTCACTCGCTACTCTTGCTTGCTCACTCAGTGCTCAGACCTTAAGGCTGACTCTGAGAATGGTTAGGATAATATTTATTAACTTGATCTATGTATTTACATCAAGTTTTAACATTATACCCATTCAGTACCTGCATACCTGTCTCCACCTGCCGCTATCCATCGCTACCCATTCATACCCTTGGGTGTATGGGTATCGGTTTGGGTCTGATCTTCAACACCCACAGGTTTACCTGTGCCAATCCCTATTTGCCAAGGCTGCAGTGGCCTAATGATTCAAGATGTCTTAGCTAGAACATTGAACATAGTTAACTTGCACAATGCGCATATAGTACTGAATTTTCTGCATTACAATACTTGTGTGTGTGTTCAGCCTATCTGTGTATGTGTTCAGCATCTTTGTGTGTTGTATGTATGTGTGTGTGTGTGAGTTTTGGGTGTGTGTAATATTTGAACTGATCCAGCACCATAGCTGCCTGCATAACTGTGACACCAAAAGGTGAAATACTGAAAGCTTAGAGCTAGTTCAGAAACCCATGTGAAGTCAGGTTGAGTCAATTTGCAGTCAGCAGGCATGGTCGGCACAGCACACCCCGAGCAGCTGACCTTGAACCTTGCTTGTATCATACTATGACCATGGGGTCTTGTTATCACATCGATAATCTCAAGGGTGTCCATCTCACCCGTCACAGACGTCTCTTGACAAGTGTTGTATCTCTAACAGCTCTTGCTGCGCATTACACTACTGTTCTCATGGCTCAAGAGAAAGAAAAGGCATTTTGAACTGAGCCAGAAATAACTGCTTTAGTCAACTACCTTCATGAGCATTGGTCAGAGTGTGCAGAAGGAGGCAACTTCAAGATTGTAACATTCAATGGAGCTGCAAAGGCTATCACACCTAAGAGGGCACAGGGCCCACTAAAGACTGGCAAAATGTGCCAGACAAAGTGGACATTGGTGCATTGCTACATTATCAGTTATCGATCTCAACTAACAAACATCTAGTTGAAGCACATCTACAATGCTATTTACAAGTATTGTAAACAATCTGGGATCAACCAGTGGCACCCTGAGTATGGTGCAAACATTTAGGGGGAAGCAGTGGTGGCAGTATTTGATGCATATGTCCAGCAAAAGGTATGTCATTATACTACTATGTAATGCTGCTTTACTAATACTATGGCACTTTTTTCAGTCCAATTCTGCAATGTAATGTGTCCATTCAGAAACTGTGGATGGGTATATCTTGAGCAGATGCAGGAGATTTTACCTGTTGGTGGCGCACGAGGGGTGGGAGCTTTCCAAGCCACTGATGTTCCAGTGCCCTCCACCAATGACGAGCCTGATGTGGATGCCACAGGAGTTCAGGCTCCTGGATCTAGTAGCTCCATGAGTGGTGACGTTATCATGTCTGGGGCCAATGCCCCTCCACCACTGTCTATGCCTCCCCTGTCTGGCACTCCTATCATGTCTGGGATCAATGCTCCTCCACTGCTGTCTATGACTCCCCCATCTGGTACTCCCACTCGACCGACTTTCTCTACAATCTGCAGTACTGGAAAGTGTTCACATGATGCTTCATCCATGTTCCAAGATGATGCGACTACATTCACATCTACAGTTCCTTCATCAGACCAGCCACAACCATCTCAGCCAGCATCTAAGATACAGAAGTCACAGACAGGCTGGTCGCAGACAGGCTGGTCGCAGACAGGCTGGTCGCAGACAGGCCAGTTGTGTGCAGGCCAGTTGCGTGAAGATAGTAGTTGCCTGATGACTAGTGCTGCAAGAGCAGCCAAGATCACCCCAGCTGCAGCTGTCATGGGCATGCAGGGGTCCATCAATCGTCTCACTGATGTGATCGAGAGGGGTATGGTTACTGATGTGGAGAGGCTAGAGAAGCAGAGACACACTGCCTTGAATCTTTTGAACGGTGAAGACATGGACCTCTATCCATTGCAGGAGAGGGTCAATGTCATGCACATGTTTTCAGATGACCCAGCCGTCACTGACACATACCTTCAAACAGACGACAGGGACACACGGTATGCGTTCATCCAGCACATGCTCCAGTATAGATTTCAGAAGAACCCGCAAGCACCACAGGTGCCATACGTCCGTCCACAGCTGTTGTAACTGTGATGCCAGCGCTGTGTAGTTTGTTTGACCATATGTTCAATCTTGCATGCAATCGTTTTGTTCTTTGATTTTGTACTCAATCACTCGTTGTTTCCATAGCAAATCGCTTGTTGTTTCCATACCAAAATACATGTGTTTCTATGCTATGCTTTCTAATTCACTCTTGTCCAACATATCATTCGAGTCTGAACTGAAGCCCAATGAAGCCCTCTCATGTATGACACCCTGATACTGATTGTTACGAACTGGGGTGGCGTCACCAGCGACAGTGAAAAGACACAGACGGTCTGCTGGGAAGTTCTACAATGTCCAAAAGAGGACAAGGTGAAAGTACAAGGAACGCGTTCCGAGTACGGTCAAGGGTCTGGCCTCAAGGATAAGTCCAAGAGGTTCTTACGAGAATAGAGACTAAGACTAAGGAGTGCTTAGACTTTAGAAACGATTCAAGGACAACTTAGGTTGGAGGCCTAAGCAAAGGAAGTTCCAGGTAAAACCCAGTAAGATTAAAGTAAGGAATTTACTACAAGTACACTGTGCTTAAATAGGCCAATATGTGCGCACAGACCAAGTAACCGTGAGAATGTAACTGCGTATCCTAATAAGGAAGGCATGTGTTGTACAGATGCATTGAGCATATAAGGCAAAGTCATGTGACACGTTATACAA
Source organism: Suillus spraguei (assembly GCA_016800925.1). Classification (NCBI taxonomy): domain Eukaryota; kingdom Fungi; phylum Basidiomycota; class Agaricomycetes; order Boletales; family Suillaceae; genus Suillus; species Suillus spraguei. The sequence goes on along the minus strand of JABCPU010000354.1, from coordinate 43,905 downwards.
GTAAAGAAACAAAGGGAAAATGAATAGGGGCACGTACTATTGTAACACTGATCCCACATTGCACAAGCAATGTGTTCACGCATTACAAGACCACTCACTGCACGACCACTACCATCATCGATTTCTTCATCATCAGCTTGTCCCCAAAAATCAGGGTTCTCAAATGTATATAATTCACCACCCAACTCTTCAGCCTCCTCCTCACTAGGATCATATAGACATATGAAGTTGTGAATTGCCCACAATGCAGCAGGAATTTGTGCTTGAGTGTCGAGGGAGTACTCTGGTGCCAAAAGGAGAATGCGAAAGCGCCGTTTTAAGACACCAAAGATGCGCTCTATCACTTGCGTGCAGATGCATGACGTAGGTTGAAAAGCTCCTCTTTATTGACGGGCCTTCCAGCAAATTATAAGCGAGAAAAACAAACAAGTTGAAAAATGTACCTGGTATTTGCACGGCCCCACTCCACATGGTAATGGACACCACAGTATGGTACAAGAAGCTCAGGGCAAAGCGGGAATCCTGCATCCACTAGGTAGTACTTCTGTCGTGGAATATGGAAGTCATGTGTGTGTGCATCCTCGTAAATATGAGCATCATTAGCTGAACCCTCCCACCCAGTCAAAGAATAAACAAAATTAAGGTCCAAGTCACAAGCAAATAAACAGTTCTGAGAAACAAACCCTTTACGATTACGGTATGTAGTGCGTTGAAAGGCAGGGGGTGAAGCATGAATGTGGCTTCCATCAATTGCGCCAACAGCATCCTGGAAAAATGGCCAATATTTGGGGTTGTCTCTGAATTTTCTTGAGACCGAAGTTCCATCTGGCAAGTGGACATAGGTGGTGTAGAATGGGGGAGATGAGAATAGGTGTAGAATCCTTTTAAAGTAACTAGGATACATGAGATGTATTGTATAGATGAACAAAATGCAGCGCTCACCGTGAGATTGTATTGTTTGATCTTTGAAACCGCTCTCCTATGTGCCTGGTAGTCAGGCCTGTGATGCTAGTATATAGAAATATAGCAACTTGTTCTTCCAGCGATACAAACTTGGAGTCGACATAGCCGAAGTTACAGAGCTCGGAGATGAGAGCCTCAAAGGCATGTGCATGTATACCCAGTTCGCATTTAATGCATTCTGGATGACCGGTAAGAAGCTCCATGAGCCACCCTTCACCCGAAAGAATAGATGTATGGTATGGCTCTGGGTCTTTGGAGTAGGTAGATTGTAGTAGAGATCCTGTAGCATACATCAGGATCCTGATTAGAATTCTAGCATAGTGAAGGAGGCATTGTTGAATTTCTGGACGTATCATTGGACTGTAGCTACTCGTGGATGTACAATGAGGGAGATCTACGTCTTATCTTTATCGCCCATCAAGCCTCATATTCATGGGTTCAAACTCAGTTGCTCGGGGTGTGCCGCGCCGACCATGCCTGCCGACTGCAAATTGACTCAACCCGACTTCACATGGGTTTCCGAACTAGCTCTTAGCTTTCAGCGGCGGTATATGTACTGAATATGGGAACTCAGGTAAACCGGCAGTGGGCAATTAACAGCTATATATAACTTTGTCATGGGTCACACGGAGGCCTGTAGACATACATCTAGTTTTTCGCCGTAGTCCGTCATACTGTGTGATGTAGAATGCTGCATGGGCCCGGGGTTGTCATACTTTGGTTGGGGCTTGTGGTCCGTACTGCAATTTTAAAAAATCGATATCGAAATGAATTGAAGAGCAACAATTCCAAGGAGGAACCAAAACAACGTAGTCCTTCCCACATACTCATGCAAACCTCCATGAGTGGCCTCCACGGAGGTCTCCATTGAACTTATAGCAGCGAGGCCAATTCCGGATCTAAATTGAAGCTGAAGTCTACCTACCGAAGGAGTGCACCACACCGTTTTGTGTGCAGTGAGCCGCAAAGATTTGAGATCCGAGCCGAGGAGCTGGACAAGGGATTCAGCCGTGAAAAATACTTTGCATGTGTATTAACGTACCAATACCAAGTCCTTGTATATACCATGAATGTCGGATTTCGATGAAAAAGCACTGAAGTTGACAGCGGCAGTGAAATGCTCCGCAGCATCTTCATGACGTGCGTCATCCGAGGCTTTGATTCTGAGTTGAACACGTAAATATGCCTAATGTACGAGTTACCAAAATTAGTGTTAATGACCCAGCATTGCTGCATGTTACTTGCACGATATGACATGCGCGAGTATCGGCATTTGGACAACCGGTAGTGAGTTCTTTGATTTGCACTGAAAAGAGCGATAACCTGAAACACAGAATGAAACAAGTAGTATGCGAGGCAATTGCAACATACCTTGATTAAGAGCAGAAAATGAGTGGTCTGCGAATCTACTTCGACCATGCTCAACACTTCCGATAGAATGGAGGGCAAACGCAGAACACGTAGCCTATATCGCAGTCAGCAATGTCTAAACTCGCTAATTCGAATTATTCACCTTGAATTCAGTAACCGGAAAGCCCTTTCCAAGACACGTCCTCGGACCATCGACGAATGTCAAAAGATGTCTATAGCCTTGCACTTCTTGGCCTTCCCAGTGATGTCGTCTTCAGTCAACCAACGACTAAGTTTAAACTCCTTTGCGTCAGCTCCCCATACACTCGGCATCTTTCCTGTCCAGTTCGAGTTCCTTCGGAAGCGTCCCTCCGTAATTTCCGGTGTCAGGAAGTGTGGCATTGGCTCAGAGACGATGATGGTGGGAGAAGGATAGTGCTATTAGTAGCAGAAGCTAAGCACTACACAATTACTTTGAGGTTGTCCATGCGGCCAAATCAGCAGATAAGAACCATGAGGCGTTTGCTGTTGAGTTGTTGAGCACTCACCGTGAGGATGTAGATAGTTCCAGTTGAGTCTGGGTCTCGCTGACTCCAATGGATGTACGAAACGAAGCCATCCGATATTGCGATAGCAGCTGTGCCGATTTCATTGTAGCCCATATGGGCCTGGGGCCATTCACAGCGCATGCGATGTGTGGATCTAAAGTACACAAAACCGATTGCAAATCTGGAACCCAGCGAGATATAACTCGATTCCGAGCCAGTTCTGAATTTCGAGTTGAAACGAATTTTCAAAGCGAGCTGAGTTCAAATCGAGTTTAACTCGTCTTGACAGCAACACTGCCCGCGTTGAAAGTACATTGAAGGATGTGATAAGCTTGCTAAGGACGCGCGACGTTTCCTTTAATTAGTTCAAGTTACAATGTTCGATGTACGTCATACATTCATACCAATGAGAGGAGACTCGCAGTGAGTCTGAGTCACACTTGATTTGCGACTCCTGCAATGGATAGAACCAAAACCTTTATCATCATTACTACGAAGAAAAGATCATGATGGGGACGCACAGTTTACATTTTACAGCGCTTCTCCGGTGGCGGCGCACATGACGGTGACTGACATCACTTGAACAGATAAATTCCTTCGAAGTTCCATGAGAAAGCGGCCACCAGCGAGCAGAAGATAAGGGGTGCTTCACGCGCTGCTAGCGATACCAAGCATGTTCTCGTTTTCGCCAAAGAAGATACGAAACGGATTCCTGTCTTGACACTCTCTGGGACGTTTTCTTCGATATCGACGCGGTTCGCTGCGGGCGCTAGAATTGTCTTCATACCTGCGCGATGAGCAGCTAGGATCTTCTCCTTAAGACCACCAACAGGAAGCACATGGCCGACGAGCGATATCTCACCAGTCATGGCTGATGAACAAAAGGGTGAATCACTGGAAATAAATCTAACAATACAACGTACCAATGTCTGGATGAATCTTTGTCTTGGTAAAGAGAAACACAAAGGCCGATAGGATAGCAGTTCCAGCACTTGGACCTTCTTTGCCGATACTACCCTCAGGCATGTGAACGTGGATATCACGGTCCGTGGGGAATTGTTCCTCGGGCGTCTTAGTGATGCCAAGCTCGTATGCGTGCGCCTTGACCCAACTAAGCCCAATCTGCGCACTCTCGCGGATAACTTCGCCGAGTTTACCAGTCAGCTGCAATGCACCCTTACCAGGCATGCACTGTGAAGAACCATGAGCATGTTCCGCACCCAATCGTAGAAAAAACAGTAGCTTCCACGGGCATGACAGCACCTGACCCATTGCCCAAGTATCCTAGACCAGTGCTGACACCTGGAGGTGGAGGAGACACATACATCCCGTCTTTGTCTTTGTGATAAACAGGTGGACCAACGTAATCTTTTATGTTTTCTGGAGTGATGCGGACGTGAATGTCATCAGGAATCTGTAGCGGTTTGCGCTCCTGTGTCGTTACAGTCTTACGGTCACCAGATTCATTGCTTGTACTTTCCTCTGATGTAACTTCGTTGGGTTCGTTGGCAGGTGGCTTTTGAGATTCAACAATCTTGGGCTGAGCATCGGCAGCATTCGATGGGGAAGGTGTACTGGTAGCCGCAACTATGACTGGTTCAGGGAAGACGGTTTCGCCAAGGTCGAGGATGAGTTTCAGTGCAGCCTTCCGGTAGATCTATAGAATCTGTGAGTTATACATATAATACACTGATGCAATCCCCCCCACCTTGTTAATATGCTTCTTCAGATTCCGCACACCGCTTTCTCGGCAATAATACTTGATGAGCACATCAACGGTGGAGGGCTCGAGGACAATGTCGGCGTTCTTCAAGCCTGATGCCTCCTTTGCTTGTGGTCCAAGGTACTTTTCGGCAATAACACATTTCTCCTCGGAGACATAACCGCTGACTTCAAGGACCTCCATGCGATCGAGGAGAGGTGCTGGGATCGTGTTAAGGTTGTTAGCTAAAAGGTGTGTAAGTGTAAGTACGAGACACGGAATATCCTCTGGACGACTCGCCTATGCAGACAAACAGAACACGAGACAAATCGACAGGAACATTCATGCTAAGAAGGATGAATGTACGTCATGCAAAGTGAATTAATTAATAGAAAACACTCACTAGTGGTCTAAAAATCTGTTGTTTTGTTCAGGGTCCAACACCTCAAGCAGCGCGCTAGCAGGATGGCCATTGATGCCTTTCCCGATCCTATCCACTTCATCAATCAGGACCAACGGATTCTCCGTCCCTGGATGATCTTTCCAGGAAGCACACCGACATACGTCCTCCGATGGCCCTTGATCTCTGCTATGTCCGTCAAATCACAGACCGAGAAGCGGAAGAATTGTCTGTTAAGCGCGCGGGCGATCGATTTGCCGATAGATGTCTTGCCAAAACCAGCAAGGCAGATGATTTTGCCTTGGACTGTTCCCCGAAGCTTACCCACAGCAAGAAACTCCCGTGGTGAGAAGGCTGACAGAATTCACGTACATTGCCAATATGAAAGTCTAAGTTATATAGGGCACTGTATTGGTCAGAGGAAATACTGAAAAAACCAGTCGTCCCATCCACAGTAGCGCCGGTTGCGCTTGCATAGGCATCTGTCGAACGTTGATTAGACCATTATTACACGCTGCACTCTAAATACGCACCGGCGGCAATTGAAAGAAAGGTGGTGCCAGTCCAAGATCGTAGGTGATGCTCTGATCGATCACCCAATAGTCCGATAAGGAGGGCCAGTCTGAAACAAAACAATTACTATCAGTCTGGATTGATCTAGGAGCTGAGGTAGCTTACGTGTATGCAACGTTACCAGCATACTTGGTATGGTCAGTTCCACCAAAGGTGACCTCGCCGAAATAGGTGTCTGGATTCATAGTGACGGCCTGGAAAAAGATACTAACAACGCGCTGACCAATCTTTCCTTGGTCATGCAGGTGGTCAGTGATAGTCGGGATTGTGGCTGTCAGGTTATTTGGCAGAGTGCCGAGTGTCAAGTCCAAGTCTTGAGGCCCGATGCCAAGGATATCTCAATTGTGCACTGGAACGCGTGCTCGAGGGACAGTAGGACAGAGAGATTTCGTAGGGAGGACGGCAAGGAGGTGTGGGAGGGGTGAATCGAGTTAGCTACGTACCGAGTTGAATAGTCAAATAGATATTACTCACCAAACTCTCATATCAAATCACCCTCTCTGTCCTTGTGGTTCAGGAGAGACGTGCATACGTGCGCTACACGCAAACGTGAACACCACCTGATATGCAAGTGCTGACTGCGTGCAAGGGTATGAGCGGAGTACATGAAGAGAGGATAGATGAATATCTGCGGAGAGATGAAATTAGAAATTGGAAATGGGAAGATGCAAGCTCGTGTTTCTAGAGCAAGTGAAACTCATGAATATAACCAGCGTAAAACAGCCTGTAAAAACAAAACACCAAAGTCCTTGCAAGAAAAGAAAGAAGGAACCTGTGCGACTCACACAGACATCTCATATGCTGGACAGTACACCTCCCTATTATGCAAACTTCACATTCCCGCGAGAACCTGAATGGGTCTGAGTTGTGGCCTGTGTCGAGGGAGAGGGGTTGGGATGTAGCAGGGGACTATAGGATGACTGTTGAATCAATTGATGGGAGAGCAAAATAAAGATACGTACTAATCTGGAGGATCGCGAGGTTAATTGCGTAGACAGAAGGGACTGAGTAGGAGTTTGTGTAGGTAGGGAATGAAAATCAACGCTGGGGTCTATTGTAGGCAGATGTGCTTCAAGGGAAATACTAGGGGCGAAGGATCATATGAAAGGCTGAAGCATAGCATGTAAAAATCAGGCATTTACCACGCTGCAAGGGGACCCCCAAGAAACCTAACAAAAAATCGCAGGCATGAACCGAGGAAATCTCATACAATTGTACAAGTGCCAGTGCCTCTTCTAGATGGCTGCTAGGATGTGCGAACGGCTGAGGCCCCTGTGGAAACATAGATACAAAGTAGGCCCGTGCTGATATGTGCACACCGGGCAGATCAAGTTGATCTGGGGAAGAGACACGCAGGATTGCTGCAACATGCGAGAAGGGCGCATCAGCGGAAAGAGGGCTGCAAGAGCATCAAAATCGCTTTCTGTCAGTTCCACCACGACAATATGTTCTCATCGATCGTGGTGGTATAAATGCTCCAGCAGGGATATCAAATCTTGGACTTGAACACCAAGTTCTGGCGGAATCAACACTTCAGAGTCAGCGCTGGTCCCACTATCAATCATCCCTTGAACAAAGCGGGATTGTCGACGCAACAAACTCTCATGCAACTTGAAGTAAATCTCCCCGTTGCTCATGCTGCGTGATCGAATGATGATGGAACCATCATTGAACCAGTATGTAGGATGCTGTCTGATATTGTGTGGCTCGGCGGTCGTGCTCGTGGGTAAGCCTGCTTCACTGTTTGTTGTGCGCCACGATAACCAGTATGTCCAGCCTGCAGCCAATGAGACAGAGATGGGTGTGAGCAGCGCTCGACGGCTAGCGGTGAGGTTTCTCATGAGAAGTAGTGGCACACATTGTGAGGTCAGACGGAAGCAAATCTTCGACCTCGCTGACTAGCGCCGGCAACACCATGACAATGTCGATACAATGATAGGCATACATACAAAGATCTAAGACATGCTCACGGTCTGAAATGAAGGTCCATGTTGATGATAGAAATGGTGGACATGCCCACTTCTGCGCATCTTTTACGTATCAACTTAAAGCGAAATACGACACTCGAAAAGACGGAGGGACAAGACGTAAAGTACTAGTACAACACTTGACTTAATCTTTGTATTGAGTTCAACAAGACATCGCCTTGCTTTATGACCTTGTCGTACTGTGCATTCTTGAGTGATGGCCGTGTCGTCTCCACAATACCGTGCACTTTGTCAATAGTGCAATGCAAACGCCCGTTGGCGATAAATCGTGAAAGCTCACTAGAAGAGACGCTCAGAGACGAGCAAGATACAGGTGCAGATAGTACATACCTGTCAACAAACTCGACGCTGACGAATACACCGCTAAGACTCTCAAGAGTGAGGCTGCGGGAGGACTCCAGAAGCTGGCTGTATGCCAAAATCTGCATTTCTCGTACATAGTAGCGGGTATGAGGCGAGAGGAGTCGCGAGGGCAGGAGATACGTCTGCTCAAGGGTCGCTGTGAGCGTGGACAAAGCATGTCACTTATAATAAATCACATCAGTCGAGTATAATGAGGCTAGACAAGAACTTCGCAAGTGGATTGTAGGTGCGAAGAAACGTACCGAGGGCGACAAAGAATTTTGCGTAATGGCCGTCGTAAAGATTGTTTAAGAGGTCTTCAAGGATCGGGATTTCAGGAAAAACGGAGATAACCTCCGGTGCGGTAATGAGCTACAGGAGATATGGTCAGCAGTGGGAGACCCCAGGAGAACGAACGTAGCCGTTTCTTGAGATCTACTCGTTTGAGGGTTAGAGCGTTTATGATGATAGTGAGAGCGACGAAGTCATTGTATGTTGTGAGTTCAGTGGCAGTGAACGTCGATAGTGCATCGAGGAGAAGTGCGCCACCAGCCTTAAGTTGGCGGATAGATATCATGTGGAGCCCACGGTAGACCTTTAGACGATTACGCCTATCCCAGTCACCACCCTCCTCGATAAATCTGGACGATGTGTTAATTCAAGATCACGGTAAAGCGTTGCGATAGCGCACCTTTCTGCCTTGGGAAGGTTCTCAGTGATGAGGCCATTATCGCCAAAGAAAAATCCCAGCCGGATGAGTGAGTACAATATCTATCCTTGAGCCAAGGCCAGGTGTTTTCTCAAGCGCAAGTTTTTGCGCTGCGACTGCGCCTTCCTAAATAATGACATTTAGTGTTAATCGGTCGTATGACTTAGTATAGGGACGGCGCACCTTGTCACCAATTCGAGTTAGATGATTGGCTCTGGCTTTCAAAGCGTCTGATATTTCAGATTCTCCTTCTTGCTTCTCCGCCTCTGCTAGTCTCTCGTCTAGCTTCCTCAGCTCTTCTTCATTGTCTTTCTCCATCGATTCGAGCAACGCGGGATCAGACGTAAGAGCGCCTGCAGAGGTTACTAACTTATAATACGGCGATATTTCTGCGTAGACCAAAGATCAAGTCAATAACATTAAGACAATCTCATCACTTACTGTCTGCCTTGATTCCTTCAAGCAACTGTTTTCTTGCATTGTCGTGAAGTCACCCGAGTGTTGGTGAGATAAGAGTGAATAGATGCTGTCGCAGGCTAAGATTTGGTACTTATGTCGAGAAATTTACGGTGGCGCTCGGCCAAAACGACACGCGAGGGCACGTGACTTCAATCTATTACCTTTTTAGGCAGGATTCCCTGACCTCGGTGGCACATGACCAGATTCGTGTGACGGCGTGAGTTCTGAGTGAAAAACAGAGCGCAAAAAGGAGCACAGCGCTCATGAATTAACGACAACGAGTGATACGATAGTTGACATTGATTAATGACAGCGAGTTGTAAGTAATGTGCTAAGAGTCAGCCCGAAGTCAAAAAAATGGTTGCAGTGTCGATGGGAGTGTCATTTATTGCGAGAGATGCGATCTCCTCATGCAGCGCGTGCCTTGTTCACGGCTTTCAGGAGTTGGGTGTGGCCAAGCTCAGCCTCTGGATAAGCTGCGAGGAAGCGCGCCTCGTTTGACTCATACCTGGAACCGAAACAAAAGGTGAGTAGTACTGGAATAGATACCAGCATAGAGACTTACTGATTGATAAATTCTAGCACGATGGTACTTTGATGCAAACCGTCTATTTGCACCTTTGTACCACTCCCTTGGCCAATCCTTCAATGGTGTTGTGAGTCCTCGGTCCCTATCGCCAACTAGCCAGTGCTCAACGATCTCCTTCCAGGATTTATTCTTTGGGCTGGAAGTGCCATTGAAATGAGTGACTGGGATCCAAGGAATGACGAGGCCAGGTGTAGGGAGTTTCTGCTGGGAAATGGATGCTGTGGCGGGAATTTGGGGCCATCATGATGTGCTGGAGGTAGAGAGGGCCACAGTAGGCATTGGGGTGACAAGAGGTCTGTGTGAGAGTGGCCGTTGGACTGTGCCAACCGGCGGAGGAGTCATTGTGGGGGAGGCAGACTCAGAGACGTTAGTGAAGTGGTGGCCGGAATCAAGGTGTTGGAGGGCAATAGTTGTGGTGCAGGCAGCCTGCACTACAACACTTGTTAGGGAGTGCATGTCATTGCGCAGGCTGTTGACATCTGCTGTAACAGATGCATGGACCATGTGAAGCTCCTCTGTGGAGGCTGGTTTGGTAAGCACATGTTCACCGGCAAGGGAGGCATCAGCATCACGGGAGATGGGGGCAAGGGCATCACTGTAGTCAGTTTCATATGCATGTAGTTCATCGAGAAGGTATCGAATGAGCGTATCACGCTGAAAATAGACATGACGAGAAAAAATAATAGCTATGTCAGTCAAGCATCAGTTGTGAGCACAGGAAACGTACATGTTCACCATCAGCCCATCCACCCCACCAACGAACTTTTGCAAGCATCCACTGTTGACCTACTGGAGCAAACATAAACCAATATTGTGCACCTCCCCGACGAAAGCAGTGAGTAGAGAAGTTACCACAGATGCCAGTGCTGGTGGTAGACTCATTGATCCATTTTTGTATGGTATCGTGAGAGATCGGCTGTCCAGGATGCACAACACCATTTGCACTCATGGTGGGGAAAAGGAAGTCGTTTGGCTGGAGGGTGCACCCATAATGAAATGATTCGAGCCATTTGATCCAAATCATTGTCCAGAAGAAACTGTTGCATGCTGGCGCATCAGGATGTGGATATATCTTGTAGTGATTTGCTGGTAGGATAATTCAGTCACGCACTATCAGCTCCAATTTGATACAAGCAACTCACATCTCAAGTCCACTTCCCACTGGCCTTTGTCTACCTTCTTTTGCCATCCTTTCCAGTTCACAAGAAAAATCTCAAAGTTCGACGTGCATTTACTCAGCGTCAGTGTCTCATTTGCAAGGTACATCTTAAGCACGCCGTCCAAAACAGTAGTATCAAGTGAGATGTCTTTTCATTGCAACTTGATGAGCTCAAAACACCTACAGCAAATCGGATCGGCGCAAGTACCACAAACGAGAAGGATCGCACCTGGTCCATAATGTCCATCCGTTTGATGCGAAAGTGATTTGCTCGAGATTGCGGGTGAGTTTTGTCTTCGTTTCTAAGTCTAGACAAATATCTGAAGGCTGAGCACCATTCATCACCTTCTGAATCATTTGCAGTGCAATATCTAGTGGACATGCAGCCTGGTGCCATCGGAACGCCCGATCCATGTAGTCCTTCGTCATCACCATTGAGTGAGTCCGATCTCCACCCTCCATGCTTGCTTTATGTTTGATGGACGACAGCACATCATAGATGTCTGCAGAATCAGCGGGATTTCCTTCCCAGCGCTGTTTTGCCTCATGAAAATGCCATTTACCACGATAGGTATCACCATCACTGGAATATAGGTCAGTACTTGTGCGCTCTAATTCATCACAATACTGACGATAACTCCCACATCTTCTTAAAGGCTGAGCGGATGCTCTCAATGGTCGTTTTACTCAAATTCTCATGAAATCCTTTCAAGGACATGTAAAGTTCCAGCGCTTTGTCGGAGCATCTGTTCGGTATATTCTCAAATGCATCTTTGAATGCAGGGTCCTCATACACATCATTATTGGCACGTATTTCGGCAGTTGTGACCAGTGGAATGAGTGAGTGTTCGATTATTTCATCCCCCCGAGTCTCGCTGACAGTAGAACTTTCAAAGTGGCTTGCCAGCCATTCCCGTCCACGACGAACATGCCCAGCATAGTTCGTCCTCATGTTGCTTGCCTGAAGGTGAGTTTTGACACCCTGTTCCTTATACCTCTGTACATCTGCCAAAGCCATCTTCTCAACAGCTGATCTCTTCTTTCGCCCAGCTTTCTTGTGAATGGTGTCTGACAGCTGTTTGGTCTCGGCAGAGTCCTTCTTCAGCTGGGTCATGTTCTGAAGGTGCAAACCGAACGAGTGGTGTAGTACGAAGCCAGTAGTTCAAATTTTTGGGATGGAGATCATGTCAGGGGCCCCTAGCCTCTAATTTATTCAATGCTATTTCACATTTCACACCATTCAACCGGAGAATGAGCACAATTGACATGGATGATGATTAGTGTTTCTATACGACAATTTACAGACTAATATACTGCTGCGCTGCTTCTGGTGCCATGTGCTGCAGTATGACCTTTGGAACAAGCACATACATGGCAGACAACTGACCAGGAGTAGCGTTTCCCAGAGTATTGTGCCCTAAATGCCGGCAGTCAACCTTAATACTATAAACTTCGAGGTTGTGCCTCAATGCCATAAGAGTCAACTGAGAAACGACTTTGAACTTCGGTCGAAGGTCTGCCTGGTCTGCTGACTGCTGTGGCAACTAAAATTCAAGTTAGCAACTGCCTACAAACACAGTGCTACTTACCTTGCATAAAGCACACAGATAGGCACCTTCCCATACACCCCCATACATCTTCTCGATGATCGCATCATCCTCCCAGCCTAAATGCTGACGGCAAAAGTCTGCGAGACTTGCGAGATCTGGTTGGTAGAAGGAGACATCCCAGGGCAGTGCCACTGCACCATCCCCAGCAGCCAAAAAAGATGTGAGAGCGTGAACATACTTGCTGACCACTGCACGCTGAGGGAAACCATGAGGGATGCGGTCTGCGACTGCCTTGTACCTGCGCTCAAGGAAGTTGTAAAGATCAGTAGAAAGTAGGGTACGTAGATCATCAACGAGCTCCTTAGCCTGCTCAGAGAATTCACCCAGCGTCATTGACAGGAATGCATCGAGCATCATCTGGCCAATTTTACTGTGCAGTGCCACCTTGTGCGCAATTTCAATACCACAGCCAGGCACTCCCTCATCATAATCACCACCTGTGAGCAGGGCAATTAGCAGCTGGTCTCCTCGGGTTAATGAGCAGCCATGTTCAAGGCCATCCTCTGTAAATACCTGGACGTTGAGATAGTCTTTGTCATTTTTCGCACTAACAAGAATCAACGGCAGCACATCAACAGAAAAATGGCAGCATACCTTCTTATGATGCATGGAGCTCCAAAGATCAAGATATCGCTGTCCTCAGTCATCACAGCATCAATGACACCATGAACATTTATGGTAGCCAGTTCTGCTTCAGCTTCGCTAGGGGCCTGGTATGACACTGGTGAGATGGCGACATCGTGAGGGAGAGGGAACATACTTCAGTCCAGTGAAAGCCAAACAACTCCAGCATGCACTGGAAATTGCAAGTGAGCCAGTGGGGGCTACTTCTAACCTTGCGACCTTTGTCTGGCAAGCGCTCGAGGCTATCAAATACAAAGACCACATGCAGTGGCAGCTTCAGTAGTGCCCGCAGTCGAAAGAACAGTGTCCACAGCTCTGGCGACTTTCCAGCTCCTGCATGGTTGATTCGAAAGACAGCGCAGACACTGTGCATCCACAGGCTAATAAGCATGAATGAGTTTGACAAACATGCAAAAGAAGAGAGGTATCATACCTAGCATCAATCCCAATCTTGAATAATTGGAGCCTGTGGTCGCCTTCGACATCTTCAGTCTTCAGCTCTGACACTGCAAGTTCCTTGAGAGTTCGATTTTCAGCAGATAAAGTGACTTGCTGTGATGAGTGTCAGTACCCTCAGCCCAAAGCAAGAAAACCTCAGCTCACCTCCCATAGTCCACGTATTCCCATTATTTGTGATGGTAATAGACAATGACGCAAGTTTCTTGAGAGGGGGGTGAATAGAAAGGGGTGAATTCGGATGTCACCTGACTGCTGGCAGTCTGAAATCAAACACGAGCTTAACGATACAAGGAATACATGTAGAACCGCCAATAAGGACAGGGCACTCTGCTCACATGCATGAGCCTTGACAAGAGCAACATGGATGGTGTTTGCAAGCGAGAACTCATGTATACCAGTTTTCGCAATTCGTCGATCTTTTCTTGATGGGGGTGCTGGACCAACATCATGGCCTCATACCATACAGCATATCGATCAAAGGAATAAACGAGAGATGCCACTGAGGGCCGGTTCACCATGAGCTGGTTCAGCATGCCAGGTGTTACAGTCGTACGTACCCCTATTCATTTTCTCGTCTCCTTTACTTCGTATATTACGTAACAAGACTCTGACTCATATGCTCAACGCATCTGTACTATAGTTGCCTTCCTTCTTTGGATACGCACTAACATTCTCACACTTCTCTTGGTCCGTGCGCACATATTGGCTTATTTAAGCATGTTGTATTATGCTTGTATACCTTACTTTAATCTTACTGGGTTTTACCTGGAAATATCCTTCGCTTAGGTCTCCAACCTAAGTCATCTTGAATCATCTCTAAGTCTAAGCACTCCTTAGCCTTAGTCTCTATTCTCATAGAACCTCTTAGACTTGTCTTTGAGGCAGAACCCTTGATCGTACTCGGAACGTGTTCCTTGTACGTTTACCTTATCCTCTCTGGATATTGTAGACCTTCCCAGCAGACCGCCTGTGTCTTTTCACTGTCACTGGTGACGCCACCCCAGTTCGTAACAAAAGATTAAAGTCCACTTGACCGACGACTACCCACTTGTCGACCCCGAACCCTGATAAGCCCTAATGGACAGCAAGACAGAGCATGTAGGCACCAAGAAAGTATAAACTCACTAGACGAATTATCATCATGACAACCACCAAAGAATTTGAATACAAAATCGGTCTTCCAACCGGTTTTGATGGAGATCGTGATAACTCTCGCAAATTTATTCAATCATGCAATCTTTGCTTCAACATCAACAAAAAGCTCTACACTACCGACAAGCAAAAAATCATTTTCATTACATCCTTCATGACCGAAAAGAATGCCAAATCTTGGAACAATTCCTCGACTATGCTCAGTCAACTGATACCTCTGGACAAAAAGTTGGTTATGGGACATTACAGGATTTCATGAAGAGCTTCAAAGAAGCCTTTGACCCGGTGGATACTAAAGGAACTGCGTTAACTAAACTCAAAAACCTCAAACAAGGAAGCGGTGACCTTCACACCTACATCGCTGACTTCGAGGCGCTTGCAGCCAAAGCCCGTATCACCGACAACGCAACCAAGATTCAATTCTTCCAAGATGGTCTCAACTTGGGCATCCTCACCAAGCTTTTCGCACCAGGAGATGTCTCAGAAGTATTCCGCGAAGTTGTGCTGCAATGCGTTTCCATTGACAACTCTCACCATCGCCTTCAAGCGATACGAACACATCATGCTCCGCAGCAGA
The DNA here is from genome assembly GCA_016800925.1 of Suillus spraguei. Lineage (NCBI taxonomy): Eukaryota > Fungi > Basidiomycota > Agaricomycetes > Boletales > Suillaceae > Suillus > Suillus spraguei. Next base: position 28,701 of record JABCPU010000354.1, on the reverse strand, counting down.
AGAAGAAGAGCTATGGAAACGCACGTTACACACCCAACCGTGATTCCAATGCGATGGTCGTAGACCAAATCTCCGACACGGAGAGATCTGAATGTATGAAGAAGGGGCAATGCTTCAGATGTAAGAAGACCGGACATCGTATCCATAATTGTCCCGACAGAAAGAAGAAGACGCCGCTCTGACAAACCGAAGTCAAGGACAACGAAGAAGAAGACAAAACAGTGAGGCAGATTGTAGAGGATTTTTAAACTGGAGAAACAAAGATTCGATGTATGTTTCTCCTAATGTACTACTAAGACTTGTACGTGCTGTAGGTGAAAGAAAAGAACTTTGTATTCCCATCACTCTACACTCGCGTATTCATTCAAAATCTGTCGACACTACTGCCATTATTGATTCTGGCGCAGCAGGCACATTCATCTCCGAAGAATTTGTAAAACTCCACAAAATCACATGACAAAAACTTGACACACCATTCCAAGTTACTATGGCGGATGGAACTCTTATCAAGGGAGGACCAATCATGCACTATTGTCTCTTAGTGGTGAAAATAGACGAACGAACCATGTATGGAAAGTTCAATATCACTAAACTTGGACGAAGGGATCAAATTCTCCTGGGGATCCCATGGTTATGTGCTATGAACCCACATATAGATTGGGCTGCCAAAACACTTTCCCTCCCTAGAACAACGAAGTCTGATGAAATCGAACTTGACATAGATACCGACCGAAAGAAGAATGGGTTACCTCCAGCCTTTCATCATCCCAAGAAATGGCAAAATTCACGATTTCCAAAGTCCCCCGTTGCTTCTCCCATTGTCACCCCTGTCGAATTCACAATCAATGATCCTCCCCCACAAGTAAAACTACCGCAACGTCCTCCATCACCTATTCCTTGTGTAGAAAAAACGAAAGAATGAATTCGAACCAGAGTTCTGACCACCACCGTCACAACCAGTTGAAAAACGACCAATTGCAGAGCAACAACAGGGAAAGCAAAAACCTGACGATGATCAAGGAGGACGTGCTTATACTATTCCAAAGTTAACCAAATACTTTGTGCCACCCAAACTACCCATTACTTCCATCGAAGAAATTCCAGATCGAGACAAACCAATAACGTCTACAATACCTACTGAAGATGATGACCAATTCAACACGATGCAGGATGTTTGGCATGCACCGGAAGTACATGAAATCTCCTCTTATGAACTCGGAGACGGGGAGTTCTTGGTGGAGTACGACACCGACGGAGTTAGCATGAGAATCGTCAAAGAAGTATCCATGGATACACCCCTCACACATGATGGAACTTCCCGACTCGAACAACTCCATAACTACTCCACAATCTCCCTTCCTCCTCCGAAATACAGTAATAAGGCTCAGGAATTCGCCACGGATGAGAAGGAAAAGAAAAGAAAACCTTTGAAGAATTGGTTCCGCAATATTTGCACGATTTTGCAGACGTCTTCGCTAGAGATGGATTGAACAAACTACCCCCCGAACGCCCTGGTATTGATCATCGGATCGATACTAAACCCGGTTTTATTCCTCGCACATCTAAGGTTTACCCGCTATCAGAAAAAGAACGCGCTGCCATCAAAACATTTATCGATGAAAACACCGCGAAAGGTTTTATCTCAGAATTGAAGTCACCCCAAGCCAGTGGCTTCTTCTTTGTGGGAAAGAAGAGTGGAGAATTACGTCCTTGTCAAGATTATCGCTACATCAATGACTGGACAGTCAAAAATGCTTATCCGCTCCCACTTCCTATTTCCCTCATCGCATGCCTTCACAATGCACAGTTCTTTACAAAAATGGATATTCGGTCCGGTTATAATAACATTCACATCCATCCCGACGATCGTTGGAAAGCGGCTTTTACTACAGAATTCGGCCTATTTGAACCGAACATCATGTTCTTTGGCCTTTGCAACTCCCCAGCAACTTTCCAAGCATACATGAATCATACCTTCCAGCAGGAGATCAACAAAGGATGGATGGTTATATACATGGACGATATCCTGATTTTCTCCACAACTATGGCAGAACACCGCGAACGGACGAGATGGGTCTTGATAAAGATACGACAGGAACATCTGTTCTTGAAACCGGAGAAATGCACCTTCAATGCAGAAGAAGTGGAGTACCTCAGAATGATAATTTGGCCCGGACAAGTTGCTATGGACACCACTAAAACCAAGGGAATCACAGAATGGCCAACACCAAAATCTGTGAAAGAAGTCCGGTCATTCCTCGGTTTTTGCAACTTCTACCGCACATTCATTTCCCACTACTCTGATATCACCCGACCTCTTATCGAATTGACAAAGAAAGACAAAATCTTTGATTGGTCAACCGAATGTATGGACACCTTTGAAGAACTGAAATGATGTTTCACTTCCCAGCCAGTACTCCATAATCCCGATCCTTCCCGACAATTTGCCATCGCTACCAATGCTTCGCTTGTAGCAACTGGTGGAGTTCTCTTACAGACCGATGAGAATGGTGTTTATCACCCTTGTGCATACCTCTCTCAATCTTTGAACCCCGCAGAACGAAATTATCAAATCTTTGATTGGGAACTCCTCGCCGTCATCCGGGCATTAAACGAATGGCGTCATTGTTTGGAAGGAAATCAGCACCCTGTCTTGGTATTCACCGACCACAAGAATCTTCTATATTTTAGAAGTGCACAGAAGCTTACCCGTCGCCAAGCACGCTGTCAATTGATTTTGTCTATTTTTGATATCGAATTGCATCATGTTGCAGGTACCAAATTGGCAGTACCCGATGCACTATCTCGCCGGCCCGACTATACCTCCAGTAAAGATGATAACGAAGACCAGACCCTCCTTCCTGATGCTCTATTCATTCGTCTTATCAACACCGACCTACAGAATGTTTTGTCATCGTCTGATCCTCTCGATGATCCTGTCTTCAAAACCGCATCTGACGCCCTTGATGGCGTAAGCCTTCCCCCTATGAAGTCAGCCCTCTCTGACTGGAAGATCGAGGGAAACATCCTCTATTTTAAGGATCATGCCTACATCCCACCAACACATTGCCCCGAAATCTTGAAAAGGTACCATGATCATCCTACCGCGGGACATCCCGGTCGATTTACTGAAGAACTGTCATAGTATTCCCGGAAATATGTTGAGGGTTGCGCCCTTTGTCAGCAAATGAAAGCGGACACACATCCTGTCCGTCCTCCGCTTATGCCAATTGCCTCGTCTGCGACTCCCCCCTTTTCTCAGGTCTCCGTTGATCTTATCACCGACCTTCCCACCTCTGGCGGGTTTGGCAGTATCATGGTCGTGGTAGACCATGGCCTTATGAAGGGGGTAATTATTATCCCTTGCTTAAAAACCGTCACTTCTGAAGGCATTGCTAAACTCTTTTTAAAACACATTTATCGTCGATTCGGACTTCATGACAAAGTCATCTCGGATCGAGGTCCGCAATTTCTATCCCGCTTCTCTAAGGAACTTGCCCGACTTCTTGACTACATCATCGCCCCATCAACGGCTTATCACCCTCAAACTGATGGCCAAATGGAGAGGCTCAATCAAGAACTAGAAATGTACTTGCGCATCTATTGCCGCAATAATCCTGAAAATTGGGTCGAACACTTACCAATTGCCGAATTCATCCATAATCACCGAAAACATGATGCAAGGAATGCATCGCCCTTCTATCTTATGATGGGATACGAACCATGTGCTATCCCTCACCTGATCCCCGATTCATCCGTCCCCGCGGCAGACAATCGAGTACAATCCCTGCAGAAGATAAGAGAAAAGCAATCGCCTGCCATAATATTGCAATGCAAACAATGGTTGAACAATCCCGAGGAGAGAAGTATATTCCATGGAAGGTAGGAGATAAGGTCTGGCTATCTGCCACTAATCTCCGACTTAAACTTCCATCACGGAAACTTGCGCCAAAATGATACGGACCATTCCCGATCATCGATGTCTTATCACCCATCACCTTTACGCTCAAACTCCCACCACAATAAAAAATTCACCCCACTTTCCATGCTTCCGTCTTATCATCCTATAGCGAAACAGACGTACACGGTCCGAACTTTCCTGAACCACTACCTGACATTATCGAAGAAGAAGAAGAATACAAAGTAGAAGCAATTCTCTCCCATAAAGGAACCGGTAATCACCGACGTTATCTCGTTTCTTGGAAAGGATATTCATCGGGAGATAACGAGTGGCTTCCGGAAAAGAATTTAGCAAACTCCACAAGAATCTTGACTGCTTATAAGAAGCAGTATGCCCTTTGAATTCGAATCAGCCCCACAAACAATCCAGTATGACCTCCCCCGTAAATGCTTCTTTCCCCACTGCCTATATTCACCCTGTCGCCGAAGAAAATTACACCACTACTGATCACTATGCCGACCTCATCAGAAACATCGACGGAAACTCCTTCGTCGAGGGAGCCCTCCTTTGCCCTGGACACGCAACAGAGATTGAAAAGATCCTTACCGGCAAGGATGCGTTTGTCACTATTCTCATCACCAATATCATCCATACAGCTGCCCTCATTGAAACCATCTGCAATGACGTCCACGACGATGCCGTTCGACAACAAATCCTACATTGCCAGAAACGCATTCACTCTTACGGGCTGCTTCTCCTTCCCAATTCTTTTAAGGCTGATGTTGAAATGGCTATTCACATATTGCCGAGCGTCGAGCAGGGGTGGCGAGACCTCCCTCTCCACAAAGAAATCCACTCCCAGTTCCTGCTCCTTCCATCTGCAATTCGGGCACTCGTTCTAATATCGCTGCCCTCACTGGCTTACTTGCTGCTGTTCAGGAAGCCAACAATATGGCTGACGCTATCATTGAAGAGCTTGAGGGAGCAACAGTTGACTCCAGAGAAGCGAGAGGACTGGTAGCTCGTCTAATTGACGCTATTCACCATTATGAAACACAACCTACACCATCGCCAATCAACACTACCGTCATGCTTGATGAGGACACAGAACCTCCTCATCTATTCACCGAATGCCGTGCCACGCATGAAAAGGCGGTTATAAATAACGCATTACACGATAAGCTTGCTGAGATTATCGCGCTCGGAAATCGTGTAACTGAAGAACTACCCAATCAACCCATCGAAGTTGACATACTCGGTCAACTTTTGAAAGACCTACATATCCATCCTCCTATGGTCATTCCTCACGTTCTCAACTCTACCATCCCTGTCCTCGTAGAAGCCCTAGGACCCACAACTTCCTCAGACCCAGATGAACTGCTAGCTGCAGCCGTCATGACACCAGCACCCTCTGATTACACTCTTGATGATCAACAAATTGACGATATCCGCTCTAGCAACAAGCGAGCCCTTCGACATATTACTCGTAAACAGGGAAAGAAACGCACACACTCTGCGAGCCCTCACTGTCGCATTGTCGCCCCAACTCCACTTCGACAAGTACATTCTAATCCTGATGAAAACATGAAATGCCGTGTTTGCGGACTACTTGGGCATCGTCAGAAGAATTGCACAGAATACCAATGTGGGGTCTGTCGATACTGGTCGCCTACTCATTTATCCATTTACTGTCCTCAACGAGTCGGAACCCCTCCTTTCACTCTAACCTGGAAAGATAACGGGTTCTATGACGCACTTCGCTCTTGGGAAAGACAGCTTGACGACGAACGAACTAGAGCAGCAGAAAGACGAGATTCAAAACGACGTGCTGGAATTGATGAAGCTAAGTACATGATGGGTGGGTCAGTCCTCGATGAAGACTATGAGTACAGCGACGATCTGATCTATTATTCTAATCAGAATGAGTAAAGCCGGTGACTTTACGTGTAAAACAGGGGTAATGTTACAGTCGTATGTACCCCTATTCATTTTCTCGTCTCCTTTACTTCGTATATTATGTAACAAGACTCTGACTCATATGCTCAACGCATCTGTACTATAGTTGCCTTCCTTCTTTGGATACGCACTAACATTCTCACACTTCTCTTGGTCCGTGCGCACATATTGGCTTATTTAAGCATGTTGTATTATGCTTGTATACCTTACTTTAATCTTACTGGGTTTTACCTGGAAATATCCTTCGCTTAGGTCTCCAACCTAAGTCATCTTGAATCATCTCTAAGTCTAAGCACTCCTTAGCCTTAGTCTCTATTCTCATAGAACCTCTTAGACTTGTCTTTGAGGCAGAACCCTTGATCGTACTCGGAACGTGTTCCTTGTACATTTACCTTATCCTCTCTGGATATTGTAGACCTTCCCAGCAGACCACCTGTGTCTTTTCACTGTCACTGGTGACGCCACCCCAGTTCGTAACACCAGGTGCAGGTCGAGCAAAGGAATAAACGAGAGATGCCACTGAGGACTGGTTCACCATGAGCTGGTTCACCACGAGCTGGTTCACCACGAGCTGGTTCACCATACCAGGTGCAGGTCAACCAAAGGAATAAATGAGAGATGCCACTGAGGGCCAGTTCACCATGGGTCGGTTCACCATGCCAGGTGCAGGTTGACCAAAGGAATAAACGAGAGATGCTACTGAGGGCCAGTTCACCATGAGCTGGTTCACCATGCCAGGTGCGGAATAAATGAGAGATGCCACTGAGGGCTGGTTCACCATGAGCTGGTTCACCATGCCAGGTGTGGGATAAATGAGAGATGCCGCTGAGGGCTGGTTTACCGTGCCAGGTGCAGGTCAATCAAAGAATAAATGAGAGATGCCGCTGAGGGCTGGTTTACCATGCCAGATGCAGGTTGATCAAAGGAATAAATGAGAGATGCCGCTGAGTGGCCTTAGATGCAGTGTAACAAACATATTGGCGCTGGGCTTAAAACCCCATATTTTGACACTCGTATCACGTCTACAGGAGTTACCACTCGTCCATGGCCGTCTTACCCCTTTAGCAGTACTGGTGGCATCCCACGCTTACCGCACACCATACCAACTGCTGCACCTTGTTCCACGAACCATGTCCTTCCATGTCCTTGCCGCATCCACATAGCTCCATTTGGTGCATAGTTTGTTTTCTGTTTGTTATCACTGATTCCATGGCAAGCCTTATTACATGTTACCTCGTGCTGCAGCGCCTCGCGCTATGTTTACTTATGGCAGTTACAACACCCCAGTGCTACTGATCTCGCCTAGAGTATTCCGAGTACATAGAATTAGGATATAAGCACCGCATACCCTGCACAATACAGTACCTGATTTTACACCATTGCACGTACTATAGGTCAGGATTACTGTCTAGCTCTGGATCTACCCAGTAGTGGACATAGTCTTTAAAGTTTCCTTATTGCTCGTTAATACATCACGCTCGTTCTCCATTACCGCTGGCATACCACTGGACTTTTGACTGTTACTTTGATTGAACTTCTCACGCACCGCTACTTTACTGCTGAAAGTACCACAGACTTCTTTACTGCTTCCTTGCACCGCTCGCAACCTCACCGCTACTTTACTGCTGAAAGTACCGTGGACTTCTTTACTGCTTCCTTGCACTGCTCGCAACCTTACCGCTAACGCTGAGATCACCACTCGACATCGCTCGCTAGATGCAACTGTTACTGACTTTATCTCGACAACGGTAGCACTGCTACGCATGACGCTAGTTCAGGCGGTATCATCGCTGACCACAGCAACTTACCGCTGACCTCGACACTTGTTTCACAAATAAGTTAGACTTGAACTTGACCATACTAAATAGGCATCCCCCTTTAGGGTTGAATGCTCTTGTTCTTACAAGTGAAGCAGACTAGACGGAGTGCAAGACTAACATACTAGTTTAGGCAGTGGTTTATCTACAGCCCAAGCTAGGTTGTATCTTTACAGCGGAAGAATGGATACTACCGCAGAGACCCTTGTTGGAGGAGACAGCAATGAAAAGCTTGCGCTTTGCAGGATTCCTGAAGGAGTATGCTGGAATATCTTGGAGTTAGCAAGACCATACTGCTTGCCGCTCCACCTTGTCAATCTTGAAGTCCTGCAGGACCTTCTTGATGGGCTTGAGCATGCTGCATAACAGGTCCATGCACAGCTCCTCGAAACGGGCACCAGTGAGAGAACTGTAAAAATAAAGAGGGAGCCAATCTCGATGGAAGTCCGGGTTGCTGATGATAGCACGGTTGTTGAAGTCCTCACCACCCAAGTGAGTGTCACCTGCAGTGGCCTTCACCTCAAAGATGCCCTCCTCGATGGTCAAGAGGGACACATCGAAGGTTCCTGTTATGAACTGGGATGGCGTCACCAGCAACAGTGAAAAGACACAGCCGGTCTGCTGGGAAGTTCTTACAATGTCCAGAAGAGGACAAGGTGAAAGTACAAGGAACATGTTCCAAGTACGATCAGGGTTCGGCCTCAAAGACAAGTCTAAGAGGTTTCTACGAGAATAGAGACTAAGGCTAAGGAGTGCTTAGACTTAGAGACGATTCAAGACGACTTAGGTTGGAGACCTAAGCGAAGGAGATTCCAGGTAAAACCCAGTAAGATTAAAGTGAGGTATACAAGTGTAGTACATCGTGCTTAAATAGGCCAATATGTGCGCACGGACCAAGAGAGACGTGGGAGTGTAAGTGCATATCCAAATAAGGAAGGCAACTATAGTACAGATGCGTTGAGCATATGAGTCAGAGTCATGTGACATGATATACAAGTAAGGAAACAAAGAGAAAATGAATAGGGGCACGTACGATTGTAACAGTTCCTCCACCAAGATCGAAAATGAGGGCGTCACACTCACCGATGACTTTCTTGTCAAGACCGCAGACAATAGCAGCAGCGGTGGGCTGGTTAATGATACGAAGAACATTCATTCCAGAAATGGTGATGACTTTCTTGTCGAGACCGTTTCCCAGCTGGGCGCGGATGCACCCGCTGTAAATTTTCCATATGTCCGGGGGATTAGGTGCCTGGCGGATGTTTTGTGATATATTACTGACTGCAAACTGCAGAATATGCAGTCAACACCTCAGTCCTCAATTATTACAGTTTTCTATAGTAATTTAATTTTTAACAACTATTTAATTCGGTGCTCTCAGTGTCAGTGCGAGCAACTCCCGCGCCCAACCCTAAGTTAGGTGCAGGAGGCAGCACAATGGCAACCGTGTGTCAGCACAATGCAGAATTTCCAGCCGTAGGTCACGTGACATCGGATTCCTTTTTTTTTTCTCAACGAATCTGAGGCGAATCCCCTTTACAGAATTTACATTAGCTAATCGTAAATTTCGCCGGATATCCCGACTTATCGGAACAATTTCTTCTGCCATGACTGTCACAGGCTCATATTCCCACGGTATGAAGACGCGTCACACTCATGGTGCAACACTTTGTACTCATAGCCCGACACTACCTCCACTGAATCATTTGACATCTACTCAAGAACTCCTCAAGCAGGCTGCGGATATCGCGTCTTCTAACCCAAAGCGTGCAGAGGAGCTTTACAAACAAGTATTGGACTCGACAGGCGTGTCTTGACTGCTAGTGCCAATCATACATCCAGCATCAACCTCCAATGGATCGGCCGTCAATGCTGACAAGGAACAGTCCTTGCGTGACCAAGAGTCTGCCTTGATAAAACTTGCAGAGCTAAAGATCAAAAGTGAGTCTTGCAAAGTCTCATGTTTTACGCAAGCGCTTACTCCAGACAGAGATGGCAGTGGCTTAGCGCAAGTCATCACACTCTCGAGATCATCTATGTCTTCAACTGCCAAGTTGAGTGAATGCCCTCTGTTCTTGGCTTTCCATGCTTCGTTAATGTCTACCTTGTAGTCTGCACGCTTCTAAATTATTTCAACTCTATCCCTAACAGTCGGCAAACTCAGATTGACGTCCTAACCGACAACATTGAATGGTCAAAGCGTGAAAAGTGCATATTCCTCAAACATAGCTTGCAAATCCGTCTCGTTTCCCTGTCAGAGACACTTCTACCTCTTACGACGACGCTGATTATCGGTACAGGCAACTCGAAGCACTGCAGTACAAGTTAGTTTTAACGCGAATTCACGCACTCTTGACGGAGTTGAAAAGGTTAGATGACAAGATGATTCTTACCGAAGTACACCTACTCGAGAGTCGCGTCTATCGTGGCATTGGAAACCTCTCAAAGTCCAAGGTTAGTCTTTAGGTACCATCCCGGTATTTCTCATTATATGCCCTACGTAGGTGAAATACAATGGCCGCCCTCACGTCCGCCCGGACTGCTGCAAACTCAATATACTGTCCTCCTCATCTTCAAGCAGCATTAGACCTCCAATCCGGTGTTCTCCATGCTGAGGACAAGGATTACACTACTGCATATTCATACTTCTATGAGACTTTCGAGAATATGTCATCGCAGGACGACCCAGCAGCGTTGAATGCACTCAAATACATGCTTTTGTGCAAGGTCATGGTGCGTTGTCAATGATCTTAACTCGCCACTCATTCTGATATGTATCCCAGCCTGAAGATGTCACATCACTTCTTTCTATCAAGCTTGCGGTGAAATATGCTCAACTCCGCGAGATCGAGAGTGTGCGTACCATAGCGCTTGCGCATCAGAATCGAAACTTGGCGGATTTCTAGAAAGCCCTTCGGGACTAAACATGGCATGTTGTGCTCGATTCATACAACTCGTTATTCACTTGTCATCGCTACACAGAACTCTCGTCCGACCCTACCATTCGCTCGCATCTTGCAGCGCTTTACGACACCCTCCTCCAGCAAAACCTCCTGCGTGTCGTTGAGCCGTACTCTGTGGTGGAGATTGACCACGTTGCAAAACAGGATGAGCAAGGACGCAGGACGTTGAAGCCAAGTGCGTATTAATTCTTTTCTGTGAGAAGTAGCTGATCTCGTGTTTCAGGCTATCCCAGATGATCTTGGACAAGGTGTTCCACGGCGTACTGGATCAGGGACGAGGATGCCTAATCGTATTTGATGAGCTAGAAGCTGACGTGTGTCCCCTCTTCCCACTGATTCTATCCATGGTCATATCCTTTTTTTCAGAACACGTATGGTGCAGCAATTGGAACTCTGGAGCAAGTTAGCAAGGTCGTAGACTCATTATATGCCAAGGTACATCCGTTTATTTTTTTTAGCCGCTGGCTTTATTCTCACAAATGTCGCTCAGACTGTCAAGATTGCATAGATGCAGTTGTTTTTGTTTCCTCATGAACTTGAAATTCTGCACGATCCGTCTAATTGAGAGGAAGAAATGGAAATGGCCACATTCTCAATGATGGATATGTCCGCGCTCACTAGCCGAGTTCCACGCTCAGTCCAATTCACCTTGCTTGCGACCCCAAGTTTCAGCGAACTCTATACCCAATGACGGGAGTGGAGTACAAATGCAGCTTCTAGCGAAGCGACCATAGTGGACCCTACGCTGATCATTGATAATTTCCTGCACTTCTTCGATTTATGGAATTTACTCAAGGTTCTAGATCTATTGAGAGCGCTATCTGCTGCGCGCAAACAATTGCATTCTATGACATACATTAGCCTTCCGAATCGCCGGGAGCTCTGTGATAGGTCGCCAAGTATTATACCGTGCGCATTGGCATAAAGAACTGATAGCCTAATTGTTTCCACGCCGTCTCTCAAATATCTACTGATTGTGAGGTGGAGAGTTCGACTCCACTACATGCTCAAAGACTTAGCGCGATTGACGTTGCTTTTTTATCTCATGTATTATTAAATAACAATTATATCTAGACTCATCAATATTACAAATCCATAATCTATTTTAAATACAGCTTCTAAGCGCCGCGTAATAGCACTACTACTATCAGATCAATTCCAGTACCGCGCAACATATCACAATGGCAGAAAGCGCTCAGATCACCCCCGATCTTGTAAGTACACTGAATTTTGCATCCGCGTCAGGTTACATAACAAAATTAGATACCTGCAGGTACACTTCAAGCACCAGGTCCATTATTTGTCAGTGATTCCGCGATCGTAAGCAACTGACTTGTATCGTATTCGTTAAACTAACGGAAGGTAGAATATATGGAATACTGCGACTGATACAGCTCAATCTCGTATTGAAAATCGCATTGTCTCACCGCCCATTCCGATTCCAACTACTCTTGAAGACAAATGTTGGGTAACACTCATGGCGTTGCGCAGAGAGGAGGAGTTACAGGAGACAATGAGGTACCTCGAAAACGCATGGCGGGAGCTGACGGAGGTGAAGAAAGTGTTGGGGATAGGGAATTAGGATCCAAGGAAGAATTGTTCGAAGGTGGCGAGTCGAAAGAGAGGTGGAGTGAGTGATCACGTCGTCAGTCTGCGCCGGTTCCGATGTACCTTTAATATCAATTTGCTCGCAAAGGCACCATTTTTTTCAAGTGCCTTGACTGTTGCAACGTCTAAGAATACAGTATAGTAGGTCCGCGTGATACCGATTGGAATGTGGATAGGATTTTGTTCACTCAGGACAATCAAGGCGTCGCAGCTGTACTGACTAGCGTTGACGATGATGACGGGACCTTCTTGAGCAGCCTTCTGTAGGTCGGAAAACAGGGGAGGTAGGAGAAACCGAGACAAGTCGGGGAGTATGCGAATACAGGAGACAATATCGTTCCATTGCATGGTCAGTTGTCGGATATGTGGGGACTGGTCTTCAGTAGACTGGTCGAATGTGGTATAAAGGCGAAAGCTCAGCTCCTTGAGCTCATTCTCCAAGGCTACACCGGTGTCACCGGGGAGGGAAAGTTCATCGGAACGGTGAGCTTACGCGTGCCAAATGGGTCCAGAATACTGCACGATCTTGCTCCACCAGTTCCACAGTAGTCGTCAACGCGCCATGGCGAACGCTGCACGAGAAAGCGTCCACGGGAAGCGACGCCGTGGCCATCCTCAAGACGTTGAAATGACGTGAGGAAGACGATAAAAGAGTAACGTGCTGATCTAGGGATTTCAATGCAGTTTGATATGCAACCAATGCAGTACCATGGTTTGTCTCCTCGGCAGCGGTAGCCCACGACTTAGCAGCAGTAAGATCTCTATGAAAGACGGCATGAGACATGTGGGGAAGTTGTAAGAACAGGCTAAAGGTTTCATCAAAATCAGATGGGACACCCTGCTGCTTGAATCTGTCTCGAAGGCTATTGGAAAGATTGTTGAGACACTCTGATCGAAAAGAATGGCCAGGGGGAAAGAAGTGATGGAGCTCGATGGACTCATCGAGGCCAGACGGGACGCCCGCGTCGCCGGATGCACCGTAATGCCCGGTTAACTGGGTTGTCTGATAGAGAAGGTGAAAAGTCTTCTGCCCGTGAATGAGTGGGAACTCGCTTACCTGGAGATTGAAATGCTTTCAAAGAAGTTGAAGATTCAATATACGTGCAAGTGATTGAAGTTCCGCCTTGATTGCTACAGGCTTCACGTAAATGTTTGAAATTGGCACACCAAGGGGGTTCCGATGCGTAAATCCCAGATAGAAAGCAGCTGGTCTAAGTATAAATATCGAAGGAGAAGGAGGATCGCGAACGGATGACATACAATGGTTTGAATGTGGACCCGGTTTCCTCTTGACCTAAATCCCTGAAGATTTATCATGTAATGGATGTCCAGTATGCACAACGTTACTCAATAGTGGGTGTCTCACAATGAGAATGAGCTGGTGAGCCGGAAGGTGCAGTGAACCAGGAGTGACAACCACGTCGGTGTTATAGGGAAAGGCAATATCTGGCGCATTCTTGCGTTAGTCTAGAACTTGGAGCAACTTCAACAGATCTCTGATGTTATCCAGGATTAACACGTGCTCACCATCTTCGTCAGCAGTCAAGAGAGAGGTATCGTCATATTCAGAGCGGCAGATAGTGCTTCTGCATGCGATGACAGACCTAGGTATGGCTGGCTTTTAGGAATATCATATGGGTTGGACAAGCCGTGACAAGGATGGGCAGTGCTTCAAAATCAAAGTCGAGAGACCCAAACGCTCCTGTGCTGTTTGCAGATAGCAGCAGCGTGAGATATGCGCTGGAATTTGAATGCTTTGGCACCGGAACCCTAACAGACCACGACAGTTCCATCGGCCACAATATCAAAATCCCGCAAAGACGTCAGGCGGCATGGTGTTTGAATTTGAGTGCAACCACCTGCACAGCACTGGACTGACGTCTTAGGGCCCATATACGTTGAGGTTTGAGAGCAGGGAACTCCTTGCGGAATTGCCTTCCCCAATAGGTGATGAAGTAAATGTGAATACTTCCCATTCAACGAGAGGGCAGCGATGGCATCGTTACAATTCCTGAACTTCGTGATGATCTTGGTTGCTTGCGGGGGGCAGTAGACAGATATCTCTTAGGGGCTAGTGGTCTCCAGTCACCGTGATCGCAAACCAATTTGCAGCATCCTGAATTGCGCGAGTATTTGTGTTAATGAAACAAACAAGTGAAATACCGACTCTGGGCTAGACCAGTCGAGGCCGATCAAAAGAACTGTCATATGCGACAGACAAATCACTGTAAAAACTGACTGTACATAAGTGATACCACTACAAGAGCAGAACATACCAAGAAAGAGACCTCAGTTATCAAGGGCTCTATCAAAGGTACACCGTAACAGATTGATGGTGCAGGATCTAGCCATATAGTTATGACAGAGTAGCAGAAATACAAGGGAAACCTAAGAAAGAAAAAAACATAAATGAAAATGAAAATGAAAATGAAAAAGCACTCGAAAATATCTTCAAGTTGTCCTGTCATTCAGACGTTCAAGTTGCGGCATCTCATAAGCCTGGAGTCTAAGTGACTCGAGCAAGAACTCACCCGGATTTCAAGCCAAGATATTCGAAAATTGTTCTAGTGCTGCGTGTTCTTCTGGTCCAACACGAAAGATCTCCTGAAAAGCGAGATCAAATGACAGACACACTGTCGGCTTGACGATGGATGCTCACCGTAAACTCTCATCGACACTCCTTCTCAAGAAACTGAAGGACCTGCTTGCATACATGTCGAGCTTGAAGGTGAAAGGATCGGTATCAGATAATGCCATGAGTATAGTACTTGTATCGTGCCAATCGACGAACAAACACCGAGTCGGACAATGACTTGGTCCCATTTGAATGCAGACAAGTAAATTTTCTCAAGCCGGCTTTTCCCGCACGTTCAAGTTATACTACCAGTGTCACTGACACAATACTGGGCCTGAAATTCTTAAGGAATGAAACTGTATGTAAAAGTTATCAAAAGTATCGTACTACTCAGGCTATTACAATATATAAGTGATTGAAGAAGACAATCATGCAGGTGATTCTGGTTCTACAGTGACATGTGTAAGATCATCATATGTACCTTTAGTAACCCTGAACCACACCGCACAAGTGTCTTCGTCTATGCGAGCGGATAAATGTCGAAGGGAGCCTTGTTGCGAGCACTCCCATGAGCATCGTCTACAAAGCGGAAGAGTTCATGGACAGAATGTAAGTTGAGCAGCGCTCCACAGGTAGAGAACTGCACGGGTGGTATGGAATTTCGTCACGTAATCTTGATGAGCCTCGACCTGCTGCTGGTACAAGGTAACGTGCACTTCATCTTGGTGATGTCCATCCCCTGCTGCCAGCTGTTGTGGAAGCTCGGACATATATCAAAAGGTATGTTGTTGGGCTGTTCGTCAGCGTCGATGCTATTGTGCTCTGCGACTTGAGGATCATCGTTTTGTGGCCTGCGAGGATGAGGGTGATAAGCACTAGACCAGTTCAGTGACTAGCTGTTACTCACAATTCAGGGTAGGCAACTTGAAGATCGACATCCCATGTCTTGGGAGAGCGCGGATGCTGGCCAGTCTGAGTTGTCTGGTTAAACCGGAAGGGGGAAACTATTGGTCTAGCATTCAAGGCTGGGAAGGATCACTAAATTTATATTCAAGGTCTGGTTCTGGACTTGACCACCTCATATGGATATAGCTTGGATACTGGTAGAGAATTAGTAGAAAAGTGCTTGAAAGTTGAAAGCTCTCCCCGTCAGTTCGGATATGACTTGTGTAAACGCCGGTTTTTGGACTTGGGAGGCGAGATTTTACATATGTTATGCAAGAGGTGTGGGAAATTGATGGAGCTGGCGTAAGTTACCCCTACCGTGACAGCGTTATGGTCACGTTAATTTGACCAAATGTGGTAGCTTAGTCAGATTGTTTCAAGTCAATGACTTTGATCATAGAACAGACGAAACAGCAAATGATAGCAAGCAAAGCATCACAAGTACGATAATGAGTGAATGGAATAATCAAACAACTAACATATGGGCAGTATGAAGAGCTTGAGTAGCCACACGAACATGCTTGGCAGGCATAGATGCAGCAGGAGCCATTGCTGGGCATTTGGACCGACGGGAGCTTGAGGCTGGGATATTCTCCTTCTCTGCATCTTGATACAATGGCTTCCAGTGATCCTTAGGTATGCGAGCAGCCTTCTGCTCAAGCTCTGTCAAACTCATTGCCCTCAGTATACTTGCAGGCAAAGCAACCCTGGCCTCCCTATGTCCAGGCATTGAATACTCCTCATGCTCACTCAAGATGTGCTCTGGCATGTTGTAATGCCAGACAGCATCAACAGAGACTACAGTGCTCTTTCAGGATGTCTTGCCAGGCTCAAGAGGGAGTACCGGGTGACAGAGTTTGCATTTCAGGTGGACATTGCAACATGGTGTGGTTTTTGATCCCACATCTGCAGACCTGTACCTGAATGTATGCTTGTACATACAAGCTGTTGTCCAGGTGGGTGCCACATTGTTTGGCATGACAATCATAATTGTGCATTCAGGCATTCCAGAATGGCCACAGAAGCTGCAAGGATAACTGACACCAACCTTGTTTGAACATATCAATGTAAATACTGTAGTTTAACAAATAAAAAAATGTACCAGCTCCTTCAAAGGAGGTTCCTCAGGTATGTTGCTTAATGACTGCAAGATATGCCGGCCCATGTGATTGCACATGTCAGATATGTTTGTTTCATATAGCGGACACATGGTAATGCACCCACCTTCAGATACTGTAAGTTGAGCACTAGCCTCAAGCAAAACAATGGCAGGAGTACCTAAAAATCATTAGCAAGAGCACATGTACATAAAGATACAAAGCTTACCATCAGACAGACAATATGGAAAAGTTCTCGGATCTGATGGAGTGATGGCAGCAATGGACTTCACTGCTATCTTCAATTCCACTGCTTTTGCCCACAGTATGTCACATGCAGCTTGCATGACATCCCATGGAACCTGCCAAGTATTTTGACCACCATTCACCTGAGCGAACTCATCACTGTTATGTCGTCATGTAAGCATATGAAGGTGGCCTCAGGATTAATGGGTTTGACAAGAGAACCAGGGACAGTGACAATGATAATGTGCTCCATAGACTCAGATATCCCCTGGATAAGTGAATGAGCTGTAACATATCCACTGTCCCATAGGAATGATTGAGAGATGTCAGGTAATGGGTGGGTTGGGACCAGGATTAACAGTTGTTTGGTGATCTTTGAGGTAGTTCGTGTTGCCTTCATGACTCCATTGATTGATGTACAAGTGACACCATTGAGGCTTGCAGTAGTAGACTGAAGAACACCAATAGATAGTGTGCGATTAGACCAATGAAGGTGAGAAGATTTGGATGCTCAGAGGCACCTCTTCTACTGACAATCAACAAACTCTGCTAGTAAGGCAAAGCTAAGAAAGCAAGCTGAAGGCTAACTCTCTAAATGTTGGTCGAAATATTGCTGTGCGATATGTTCGGCCCTTAAGGGAAGCAAGGAAAGCAAGATCCACAGAGTGAGCTGATCAACCCTAGTTGAAAGGCAATAAAGGCGTGCATGGGAAAATAAAGGCAACAGTAGCGCAAAGCATGGAAGATATCATGTGAAGCGTGCAGGTTGGTAGAGGCAGAAAGATGGCGTTAGGATGTGAACTGAGACAAAGACGAAAAATTGATGGATGATAAGCGGACAATAGGCGGACAATAGAAAGACAATAGACAGACAATAGATGGACAATAGACGGACAATAGACAAATACTGATATTGCCACTAGCTATAACTGCTGCTAGGGCTCACAATGACAGATACATGCATAGCACAGAACTAACTTGTGATGGATAGATAGATATTCAAAAATGGGAGCTACATGCCTATATACAAACAAGCATGGCGCTCTAAGTGCGCCTCCAGAACTTGGAGCCGAAAAGGGAGCGCTCCATGTATGTAAGTGAAGTAAGTAAGGGACCATAATGAAAATAATAATTGTATGATGCCAAGCATGATCTGATATAGAAAATAAATGGAAAGGGATGCACCAAGGAACTGGATGGATGTTACAGTCGTACGTGCCTCTATTCATTTTCCTTCCTATTCTTGTATATCATGTGATATGGAGCTTATTGCTCGGACACTTCCACTTCCATCAGACATCACATGACTACAACTGGTACATCATATCATGTGATGTCATGACTCCCCATGACTCTGTTCTCGAACTTAACCGGTTTAGCGTATGTGTATGCTAAACCCATGTCTTTATCTCTGACTCATGCATCTCAACACGCTTGTATGATACATTAGGATATGCAGTTATATTCTCATGGTTACCTGGTCTGTGTGCACATACATACCTATATAAGCACAGTGTACTTGTAGTAGATTCCTTACTTTAATCTTACTGGGTTTTACCTGGATTCCTCTTCGCTAAAGATCTCCAATCTTTAGTCGTCTTGAATTGTCTCTAAGTCTAAGAACTCCTTAGCCTTAGTCTCTATTCTCGTAGAACCTCTTAGACTTATCTTTGAGGCTGAACCCTTGATAGTACTCGGAACGCGTTCCTTGTACTTTCACCTTGTCCTTCTCTGGACATTGTAGAACTTCCCAGCAGACTGTTTGTGTCTTTTCACTGTTGCTGGTGACGCCACCCCAGTTCGTAACAATGGACAATGGACAGATACTCCTGGATGGTGCGCAATGTAACATGACAGAGTGCATGCAAGGTGCACACGTGGGAATGCAGCACCTTGTGTGGGAAAGTTGTGCGCCTATGCAGAATTGACAGTAGACATAATGGGAGTTGGATAGCAGATGGTGGAATGTGATACTGTTGGAATCTTGTGAATGTGCCTCCTATGCAGCCACAGAGACTTGAGTCTCTACACTGAATGAGCATGAGGAAGATATCCCCCACCAAAAACAAGTTATGGTCTGTGATATGACCTGCAGATATATTAATGCATTTGTCGACTTTTGTATAATACGCTCCAATAAATTGAGGGACTTTGAGACAAAGTCTTTGTTGACCATGAGTCTGCAAATAGTTTTCTTATGGATCCAGTATCCGTTATACAGCAAATAATCTTCTGGGTGTATTCCAGGGCCCTGTGGCAATGGAGGGGCCAGAGGATCTGCAGTGAGGAGTTGGCTAGAAGATGCAGCAGAAGGTTCATTAGCAGGGGATTCATCAATCAATGCCTCCTGGAATGTTAGCATGAGTTCCTCCTCATCTCCTTCCAGCAAATCTCTATACACTCTTATCTCATGATCTTCTGCTGGTGCTGATACCGTCTCTAGGTGCTGCAAGGCTGGAGTGATTGGATTGGGAGGAGGAAGCTCTGGTATGTGACTGACATCCTCAAACTCCTCTTCTGTGGTGATACTGAGGTATTTGTTCTGCCCAAACGGATGCAGCATGTCAATGATGGAGTTGTTGAAAAATTCGGTAAATGAATAGTGAGCTGGATCAATCTTGGACATTGAAAGGATTGAGAGAGCAGCTTCAGCACCCATGTGCCATGCTACAGGAAGATCACATTGGCCCACAATTATATCACCCTGCCAGATCTCATGATTGATATGATCAACTCCTTCATGTTGTGTGAGTTCTAGTCGGTGGTGACCTAGATCAAGGTCAGGATGATGTTTGAACATGTCATCAATGTCCTTTGCAGCACCCAGATGGTCAATGGCTTGAGCATAGGAACATGCTGAATTATGTCCCCCGATCATATGAGTGCATTCAAAAAGAATCTCAAGAGGATTATCCCTGACATCTCCAAGGTAGGAAGAGTATTTGGGTCCAGGTTCTGCTGCTTCGTGTAGCAGAACAGGACATTCTTGATTGCAGTCTGAGTGTCATAATAGAGTTGGTATGACATAAATGAATGCCGTGAGCATGGAAGAAGGTGAAGGTGAGATGCACATAATGACTGAGATACTGAATTTGATCAGACAATGAGAGTGTTGTATTGATGAATGGGGTGAGGAGTGATTCAATGAGTGCACTGAGGAGAGCTATGGATTTGAGGTTGACATGAGTATCAATGTCAACAGAACGTGAGTCATTAACAATGCTATGTTGAGATTTTGCCAACTCAATGATTGTTACGAACTGGGATGGTTGTTACAATCGTACGTGCCCCTATTCATTTTCTACTTCATTTACCTTGTATATTACGTAACATGACTCTGACTCATATGCTCAACGCATCTGTACTATAGTTGCCTTCCTCTTTGGATACGCACTTACGTTCTCACGCTCTCTTGGTCTGTGCGCACATATTGGCCTATTTAAGCACAGTGTACTTGTAGTAGATTCGCTACTTTAATCTTACTGGGTTTTACCTGGAATCTCCTTCGCTTAGGTCTCCAACCTAAGTCGTCTTGAATCGTCTCTAAGTCTAAGCACTCCTTAGCCTTAGTCTCTATTCTCGCGGATACCTCTTAGACTTGTCTTGAGGCTGAACCCTTGATCGTACTCGGAACCGTTCCTTGTACTTTCACCTTGTTCTCTTTTGAACATTGTAAGAACTCCCAGCAGACCGTCTGTGTCTTTTCACTGTCGCTGGTGACGCCACCCCAGTTCGTAACAAAAGATTAAAGTCCTTTTGATCGTCGACTATCCAGTCTTCGACCCTGAACCCTGATCGCTTAGATCAGCAGACTAGCGTACGCGTACGCTGAGCAGATTGTCAAGAGAAGCCCTCTGACAGAAGAAAGCCCTAACGGACAGCAAGACAGCGCGTGTAGGCACCGAGAAAGTATAACTCACCAGAAGAATCATCAACCATGTCGACCAAAGAATTCGAATACAAGATCGGTCAACCGATTGGTTTTGATGGAGATCGTGATAACTCTCGCGAGTTTATCCAGTCGTGCAATCTGCACTTTGACATCAATGAAAAGCTTTACACCACCGACAAGCAGAAGATCATCTACATAACATCCTTCATGACCGAAAGAATGCCAAGTCTTGGAAGGAACAATTCCTTGAACACGCCCAATCTACCGACACTTCGGGACAAAAAGTTGGTTATGGGACGATGGTGGATTTTATGAAGAGCTTCAAAGAAGCATTCGAACCAGTGGATACCAGAATGACCGCGCTTACACGCCTTAGAGATCTCAAACAAGGAACTGGAGATCTTCACACCTATGTCGCTGACTTTGAGGCACTTGCAGCCAAGGCTCAATCACCGATAACGCGACGAAGATCCAGTTCTTCCAAGATGGTCTTAATTGGGGTATCCTTACAAAGCTTTTCAATACGGGAGATGTCTCCGAATATTCAGAGATGTTGTGTTGCAATGCGTTGCTATTGACAACGCCCATCATCGGCTTAACGCCATGAGGACACGTCATGTTCCACAACAGAAGAAGAAGAACTATGGGAATGCACGGTATATTCCGAACCGTGATTCCAATGCAATGGTCGTAGATCGAATCTCCGACATGGAGAGATCCGAATGCATGAAGAAAGGGCAATGCTTCGGATGCAGAAAGACAGGACACCGCATCCATAATTGTCCTGACAGAAAGAAGAAGACCCCACTCCGACAAACCGAAGTCAAAGGAAGAAGAAGATGAAGAAACCGTAAGACGGATTGTGAGGATTTTTGACTTGGAGAAACAAAGA
The DNA here is from genome assembly GCA_016800925.1 of Suillus spraguei. NCBI lineage: Eukaryota > Fungi > Basidiomycota > Agaricomycetes > Boletales > Suillaceae > Suillus > Suillus spraguei. Next base: position 6,809 of record JABCPU010000354.1, on the reverse strand, counting down.
CTCGACGTATGTTTCTCCAATGTATTACTAAGACTTGTACGCGCTGTAGGTGAAAGAAAAGAACTTCGTGTCCCTATCACCCTCCACTCGCGTACTCGCTTGAAATCCGTCGACACCACCGCTGTTATCGATTCAGGAGCAGCAGGAACATTCATCTCAGAAGAGTTTGTGAAACTCCATCAAATCACACGACGAAAACTCAAAGAACCATTTCGAGTTACAACGGCAGATGGAACTCTCATAAAAGGAGGACCGATCACGCACTACTGCTTCTAGTGGTCAAAATGACGATCGAACCATGTATGGAAAATTCAACATCACCAAACTAGGAAGGAGAGATCAAATCTCCTTGGAATCCCATGGTTACGAGCAATGAACCCAATTATAGATTGGGCTGCTGAAACACTTGTCCTTTCACGGACAGAGAAATCAGATGAAATCGAAATCGATTGGATAAGACGAAAGAAGAACGGGTTGCCCGACTTTTCAACCACCATACCAGATGGCAACATTCCCGTCTTCCGAAACCATTCATCGCTCTCCTATTGATGTTCCTGAAGAACCAGAACCAGAAGTACGAATGCCACGTACTACAGAACCCACTCCACGTGTACAATTGCCGCGAGCAGTGTCACCATTCCCTCGCGCAGAGAAGCGCAAGAATGAATCTGAACCCGAGCATCGGGTCGGACAAGAACCTATTGAGCAACGGCCAATAGAAGAACAGAAGCAAGGAAAAAGGAAACCGGAAGAAGAACTCCCAGGCGAAGCACCAATGTACCGAAACTATCCAAGTTCTTCGTTCCCCCGAAAACTCTTTCAGCTTCAATTGAAGAAATCCCTGATAAGAAGAACCCGTGCCCTCGTTGATCCCAACGAGGATGATGACCAATTCGAACCATGAATGACGTCTGGCATGCACCAGAAGTACGCGAAATTTCCTCTTATGAACTAGGAGATGGAGAATTTCTTGTGGAATACGATACCGATGGATTAGCATGAGGATCATAGAAGAAGTATCCATGGATACACCCTTGACACGTGATGGAACTTCTCAACTCGAACAATCCTCCAACTACTCCACATCTCCCCTCCTCCGAAATATAGTAACAAAGCTCAGGAATTCGCCACGGACGAGAAGGAAAAGAAAAAGAAATCCTTTCGAAGAATTGGTCCCGGATTATTTGCACGACTTCGCAGACGTCTTTGCTAAAGACGGACTGAACAAACTACCCCCGAACGCCCTGGTATCGATCATCGGATCGACACCAAACCCGGTTTTATTCCTCGTACGTCTAAGGTCTACCCGCTATCGGAAAAAGAACGCGCTGCTGTCAAAACGTTTATCGATGAAAACGTTGCGAAAGGCTTTATCTCAGAATCGAAGTCACCTCAAGCAGTGGCTTCTTCTTTGTGGGAAAGAAGAGTGGAGAACTGCGTCCCTGTCAAGATTATCGCTACATCAATGATTGGACAGTCAAGAACGCATATCCGCTCCCACTCCCTATTTCCCTTGTCGCACGTCTTCATAACGCACAGTTCTTTACGAAAATGGATATCGGTCCGGTTATAACAACATTCGCATCCATCCTGATGATAGGTGGAAAGCTGCTTTTACCACGGAATTTGGCCTCTTTGAACCGAACGTCATGTTCTTCGGCCTTGCAATTCCCCAGCAACTTTTCAAGCATACATGAATCGCACCTTTCAACAAGAAATCAATGAAGGATGGATGGTTATCTATATGGACGATATCCTGATTTTCTCTACAACAATGGCAGAACACCGAACGGACCAGACGAGTTTTGATGAAAATACGAAAAGAACACTGTTCTTGAAACCGGAGAAATGCACCTTCGATGCAGAAGAAGTGGAATACCTCGGAATGATAATTCGCCCCGGACAAGTTGCTATGGACACCGCCAAGACCAAGGGAATCTCCGAATGGCCAATCCCGAAATCTGTAAAAGATGTTCGGTCATTCCTCGGTTTTTGCAACTTCTACCGCACGTTCATTTCCCACTATTCTGACATCGCCAGACCCCTTATCGATTTGACAAAGAAAGATAAGGCCTTTGAATGGTCAACCGAATGTATGGACACCTTCAAGAACTGAACGTGCGGTAGAAGTTGCAAAACCGAGGAATGACCGAACATCTTTTACAGATTTCGGGTTGGCCATTCGGAGATTCCCTTGGTCTTGGCGGTGTCCATAGCAACTTGTCCGGGGCGAATTATCATTCCGAGGTATTCCACTTCTTCTGCATCGAAGGTGCATTTCTCCGGTTTCAAGAACAGGTGTTCTTTTCGTATTTTCATCAAAACTCGTCTGGTCCGTTCACGGTGTTCTGCCATTGTTGTAGAGAAAATCAGGATATCGTCCATATAGATAACCATCCATCCTTCATTGATTTCTTGTTGAAAGGTGCGATTCATGTATGCTTGAAAAGTTGCTGGGGAATTGCAAAGGCCGAAGAACATGACGTTCGGTTCAAAGAGGCCAAATTCCGTGGTAAAAGCAGCTTTCCACCTATCATCAGGATGGATGCGAATTTGTTATAACCGGACCGGATATCCATTTTCGTAAAGAACTGTGCGTTATGAAGACGTGCGACAAGGGAAATAGGGAGTGGGAGCGGATATGCGTTCTTGACTGTCCAATCATTGATGTAGCGATAATCTTGACAGGGACGCAGTTCTCCACTCTTCTTTCCCACAAAGAAGAAGCCACTGCTTGAGGTGACTTCGATTCTGAGATAAACCTTTCGCAACGTTTTCATCGATAAACGTTTTGACAGCAGCGCGTTCTTTTTCCGATAGCGGGTAAACCTTAGACGTCGAGGAATAAAACCGGGTTTGGTGTCGATCCGATGATCGATACCAGGGCGTTCGGGGGTAGTTTGTTCAGTCCGTCTTTAGCAAAGACGTCTGCGAAGTCGTGCAAATAATCCGGGACCAATTCTTCGAAGGATTTCTTTTTCTTTTCCTTCTCTCCGTGCGAATTCCTGAGCTTTGTTACTATATTTCGGAGGAGGAGAGGAATTGTGGAGTAGTGGAGGATTGTTCGAGTTGAGAAGTTCCATCACGTGTCAAGGGTGTATCCATGGATACTTCTTCTATGATCCTCATGCTAACTCCATCGGTATCGTATTCCACAAGAAATTCTCCATCTCCTAGTTCATAAGAGGAAATTTCGCGTACTTCTGGTGCATGCCAGACGTCTTCATGGTTCGAATTGGTCATCATCCTCGTTGGGATCAACGAGGGCACGGGTTCTTCTTATCGGGATTTCTTCATTGAAGCTGAAAGAGTTTTCGGGGGAACGAAGAACTTGGATAGTTTCGGTACATTGGTGTTCGCCTGGGAGTTCTTCTTCCGTTTTCTTTTCCTTGCTTCTGTTCTTCTATTGGCCGTTGCTCAATAGGTTCTTGTCCGACCCGATGCTCGGGTTCAGATTCATTCTTGCGCTTCTCTGCGCGGGGAATCGGTGACACTGCTCGCGGCAGTTGTACACGTGGAGTGGGTTCTGTAGTACGTGGCATTCGTACTTCTGGTTCTGGTCTTCAGGAGCATCAATAGGAGAAGCGATGAAGGTTTCGGAAGACGGGAATGTTGCCATCTGTATGGTGTTGAAAAGTCGGGGCAACCCGTTCTTCTTTCGTCTTCATCCAATCGATTTCGATCTCATCTGATTTCTCTGTCCGTGAAAGGACAAGTGTTTCAGCAGCCCAATCTATAATTGGGTTCATTGCTCGTAACCATGGAATTCCAAGGAGGATTTGATCTCTCCTTCCTAGTTTGGTGATATTGAATTTTCCATACATGGTTCGTCGTCAATTTTGACCACTAGGAGGCAGTAATGCGTGATTGGTCCTCCTTTTATGAGGTTCCATCTGCCGTTGTAACTCGAAATGGTTCTTTGAGTTTTCGTCGTGTGATTTGATGGAGTTTCACAAACTCTTCTGAGATGAATGTTCCTGCTGCTCCTGAATCGATAACAGCGGTGGTGTCGACGGATTTCAACGAGTACGCGAGTGGAGGGTGATAGGGACACGAAGTTCTTTTCTTTCACCTACAGCGCGTACAAGTCTTAGTATACATTGGGAGAAACATACGTCGAGTCTTTGTTTCTCCAAGTCAAAAATCCTCACAATCCGTCTTACGGTTTCTTCATCTTCTTCTTCCCTTTGACTTCGGTTTGTCGGAGCGGGGTCTTCTTCTTTCTGTCAGGACAATTATGGATGCGGTGTCCTGTCTTTCTGCATCCGAAGCATTGCCTTTCTTCATGCATTCGGATCTCTCCATGTCGGAGATTCGATCTACGACCATTGCGTTGGAATCACGGTTCGGAATATACCGTGCATTCCCATAGTTCTTCTTCTTCTGTTGTGGACATGACGTGTCCTCATGGCGTTAAGCCGATGATGGGCGTTGTCAATAGCAACGCATTGCAACACAACATCTCTGAATATTCGGAGACATCTCCCGTATTGAAAAGCTTTGTAAGGATACCCCAATTAAGACCGTCTTGGAAGAACTGGATCTTCGTCGCGTTATCGGTGATATGAGCCTTGGCTGCAAGTGCCTCAAAGTCAGCGACATAGGTGTGAAGATCTCCAGTTCCTTGTTTGAGATCTCTAAGGCGTGTAAGCGCGGTCATTTGGTATCCACTGGTTCGAATGCTTCTTTGAAGCTCTTCATAAAATCCACCATCGTCCCATAACCAACTTTTTGTCCCGAAGTGTCGGTAGATTGGGCGTGTTCAAGGAATTGTTCCTTCCAAGACTTGGCATTCTTTCGGTCATGAAGGATGTTATGTAGATGATCTTCTGCTTGTCGGTGGTGTAAAGCTTTTCATTGATGTCAAAGTGCAATTGCACGACTGGATAAACTCGCGAGAGTTATCACGATCTCCATCAAAACCAATCGGTTGACCGATCTTGTATTCGAATTCTTTGGTCGACATGGTTGATGATTCTTCTGATGAGTTATACTTTCTCGGTGCCTACACGCGCTGTCTTGCTGTCCGTTAGGGCTTTCTTCTGTCAGAGGGCTTCTCTTGACAATCTGCTCAGCGTACGCGTACGCTAGTCTGCTGATCTAAGCGATCAGGGTTCAGGGTCGAAGACTGGATAGTCGACGATCAAAATGGACTTTAATCTTTTGTTACGAACTGGGGTGGCGTCACCAGCGACAGTGAAAAGACACAGACGGTCTGCTGGGAGTTCTTACAATGTTCAAAAGAGAACAAGGTGAAAGTACAAGGAACGCGTTCCGAGTACGATCAAGGGTTCAGCCTCAAAGACAAGTCTAAGAGGTATCCGCGAGAATAGAGACTAAGGCTAAGGAGTGCTTAGACTTAGAGACGATTCAAGACGACTTAGGTTGGAGACCTAAGCGAAGGAGATTCCAGGTAAAACCCAGTAAGATTAAAGTAGGAATCTACTACAAGTACACTGTGCTTAAATAGGCCAATATGTGCGCACAGACCAAGAGAAGTGTGAGAATGTAAGTGCGTATCCAAAGAAGGAAGGCAACTATAGTACAGATGCGTTGAGCATATGAGTCAGAGTCATGTTATGTAATATACAAGGTAAATGAATAGAAAATGAATAGGGGCACGTACGATTGTAACACCCTGTAACATGACATATCAGATTTGTGGCCTATATACAACTGATCCTTTTGCATATGACACATGTGGGAGTGTACTACTGTTGATGTCTGAGCAGGGCTGGCCATTTATGCAATGATAAGACATTGAAAAACTTTAAAAATGATTGAGGAGCAACAGGAGGGCATCCATGATAAGATGGTCGAGATTGAACTGGATGTTGAGGTGAAGGTTAAAGGGTCTTGTGAGGAGGTGGACATAATTGCATAGTGATAGATGTATATACAATTTTTTTCAATGAAAGTTACCTCTGCCAGAAGCAAATTATTGAATCACTGAGTGCCAAGTCCTGAGTGCTGAGTGCCAAAACTTGAAACCCAAAACTTGAAACTCACAAAGTGTGAACTACCGAGACCCGGGACCCAAAACCCTGGCAACAGTTTCAAGTTTCAAGTTTCAAAGTTTCAAATTTTGGGGTTCAGGGTTTAGGGTTCGGGTTCCGCACGAGGCACTTGTTACATTGCCAGGAATTCAGGATTTGGGTTCCAGGTTTTGGTACTTGACACTCGGTGAACTGTATAAGGAAATAGAAATTTTACATGATACAGATTTGTGCGAGTTTCAAGTTTCAAGTTTGGGGTTCGAGGTCTGGCACTCGGCACTTGTTACATTGCCAGGAAATTCAGGATTCGGGTCTCAGTCTTGGTACTTGACACTCGTGAACTGTATAAGGAAATAGAAAATTTACATCTTAGACATCTTTGCAAGTTTCAAGTTTCAAGTTTAAGTTTCGGAGTTCGGGGTTGTGTTCCAGCACTCGGCACTTGTTACACTGCCAGGAATTCGGGATTTGGGTCCCGGGTCTTGGTACTTGACACTCAGTGAACTGTGTAAGGAAATAGAAATTTTACATGATACAGATTTTGCAAGTTTCAATTTTGAAGTTTTTTTGGGGGGGTCAGTTCTGGCACTCGGCACTTGTTACATGCCAGGAATTCGGATTCGGTCCGGGTCTTGGTACTTGACACTCGGTGAACTGTGCAAGGAAATAGAAAATTTACATGATAGACATTTTTGCAAGTTTCAAGTTTTGAAGTTTGAAGTTTCGGTTCGGGGTTGGTTCCGCACTCGGCACTTGTTACACTGCCAGGAATTCGGGATTTGGGTCCCGGGTCTTGGTACTTGACACTCGGTG